>JAQGAO010006789.1:0-11913 GCA_034697705.1 Ommatoiulus sabulosus | reverse complement strand
ATTCTTAAGCACTCATGCTCTGATAAATGGTAGTCATGATTCATGGTTGCAATGCAAAACACTTGCAAAACAAGTGTGTGACATAAACCAAAAACAAAAGACACGATCTACCAACCGAATTATTAGTAACAACACCAGCCAATGCACATTGGGGCAATAGCTAGGTGAACAGTTGAATTGATGTTTTAAAATTCCTAGACCTTTAAACTCTCATTTTGACATTAAAAAATACCTCAAAGAAGATAATTAATTAAATAATCATCAATAGGGGTACCTAGAGTATGTATTCTAAATTTTATTTTAAGTTTTATATGTGATGCGCTAATTTTGCACAGCAGTTTAGTTATACTTTCCAAAGGCTCGTATCTTTTCAAAACATATCGGTCAAGCAGTTTACGATAATATTAAACAGATTGTTTAAAAATATTGTTAACATTTCTTAAAGCTTGCTTTGAACTAAAGTAGTGATACAATAAAACTTACAAGTATCATAGGTGCAAAATTACTTGAAAATCGCTCACATAAATGGCTTCTGTATTTTTCAATGTTTCGGGTATGCAACACAATTGCAACGACGCGAAGTTTATATACATGTTTAAATAAGATGTTGGGGTGTAATCAATTGTGTTATAAATACCTGTATTAGTTTCTCCAAACATAACTAATACATGTACATTAGTTAGCAATGGCCAAATGAACCATTTATTCATCAATGACCAATTGCTTTTGCGATTCAGCCAATTTAAGTGGCATTTATTCTTAGCCTATTTACGATTTAAATCACTAAACCATGCTCGCGGGAAGCTTTTCTATACATGTCGTCATATATCCTTTTCTGGAATTTATACTTATTTTTATTAGGTCAACGTGTGCGTTAAAGCCGTCATTGTGTGCACAGCGACTTACACAATGCGCTTTCAAAAGCTTATTTTTAACGCAATCGTACAATTTTGGGAGAAAGGGGATGGAAACAGGGAGAATAATCAAATTACATATCATGTACATGTACCTGTATTCCCATTCAAATACATGTAGAAACCATTTAAAATTATCAAATATGTTTCGTCCGGTCAAAAATGCAATTCCTAAAATGCGTTTTATTTGCGATAATACATTCTAATGAATATTAGAACTATAGTGTATTTTCGAACGGTTTCATTATTTACATCATTTTCATTATTGTCTTCAACTTTATTTTGAAGATATTCGTGCGACCTAACATTAATATATACGAGCTAGTATATCAATAACAACGCATTTCAAGTGTAAATATCCAAAATGTGTTACTTTAAAATCGATGATCAGAAAAGTAAACATTTTTAAGAAAAATACGTGTCTACTGTAATCTTAGTTCATAAAGATCACAAGTTGTTAAGTTTTACGATCTCGAATGATTCATAAACTAACAAAATATTCAGATAATAAATATTATAATAACAACACGCTAAATTTCACTTAGTTTTCAGAACATCGTATTTTTCTCCTCCTTATACACAATATGGCCATGCTTGGTAACAATTTATTGCCAGCTAATAAACAATAAACTACATACTGTACATCTACTGTAGGTATAGGCTACATTGTAAGTAGAACTCTTGACTAAGCCAGAATCGTAATTTCTAAACACTTTTCTACAATTGTCTGTTCGCAAATTATTTGGTTAACTATCACGTGCTTGCTTTAACACTTTGGCTCCAATATTGGCACTGATAAAGAATGTCTACACACCTTATTCCGAATATGCAATAACCGAGCAGATAACGTTGCCATTTTAAAATTCTGCATAGTCATTTTTAGGTGCGTGGTTATTTCGATCAACATTTTTTATTCTCGGAATATAACTACAGCCCATTCTCAATGAATTATGCACTCATCGTTTTTATTCATAACTCCAATTTAAAATCTATATAAAATTTTAACGACTAATCAAAGAGCAATAAACGAAATATGAAAACATAGCTTGGTTTTGAAAAACGTCCAGTTATTAGATTAACGTAAATTTGTTCAGGCATCTTGTTCAAAGTGTGGTAAATTCTATTTGAACAATATTTCACCAATAACTATTGTGCAGTCAAAGCAACAGGAAAGAAACCAGACATTACTTTGGAGATGAAGAAAAGGGTGGCCGAAGCTAAGGGTTGGCAGATCTATGCCCTGACTTCGATTGTTGCCACAGGACAATATTCAGCATCTTAAAAAAGGTCAAATTCAAAAGTTAAATTAATCTGCAAAGCTGAGAGCTGGAATATAACGATGTACATTGGAGGCTGATGATCGAGTCATAACAACGCCCAGCAGGCAGGAATTGATGTTTCAATAAACAGAGTCCATCGTGGGGATCAGCAATAATGGCATGAAAAACATGGTAGCAAAGAAGAAACCTTTGCTTAATTCTGGCCATGGAACATTTTGGCAAAAAAGTTCTCGTTCTATACAAAACAATACATGAAAGAAGTTAATTTTCAGTGATGAGAGGTACTTCAAGGTATCAATAGGCAAAGGGAAGTATGTTTGGCACAATAAAAATGAGGAATTGAAACCAAGAAGTTTTTGTCATGTTGTATGAAGACTAGCTGTAATAATTGTATGGGTTTGCATGTCGTCTCACGGATTGGTGAAGATTCACTTTGTGATTATTGCAGCCGACATCTCATATCCTGATGGCAATTTCATCGACCATCTCGATCATCAGCCTCCTGATGTGCGACGTTTTATTACAGGTTTCAGCTTTAAAGGTTCATTTCGCTTTTGGATTTAAACTTCTTTTTTAAGATGTCGAATATAATATAAAGATTTTATAAAGATAATTGTCATGCTAATTAAGAGGAGCTACCAGTGAGGATATTTATGGACATTTTTCTATGATAAGTTTTAATTTTAATTAGTCTTTTTCAGTTTTTAATTGGCGCAAAAAAAAATATTAAAATGAGAAATATAGTAACACGAAAATTGTAGAAAACCATTTTTCATTTTATGTTCAAAACTACCATCGCCGTGATTATAATAACGAATGATCAGTTTGAAAAACCAATATCTAACTGGGAATATATATGTAATGTAAGCACTTCTTAAGCTATTCTAAAGAAACAGCAAAGTTAGGCAAAGCGTCCGCCATAATAACGCAATATTTGCCAACTCTTAACACCAGCAAACATGCATGATGAAATAAACCGTAACATAGGCTGTAGTAATTTATGAGGAATAAGTGTATACTGATAACTTCAGAAGCCCCGCCTGAAATTCTATCTTCACCATCTACAGTGTACGTATAGCAGAAAATATATGACGCAGATTTAGATTACTTCAGCCTTAATCATACCGATACGCTGGATAGTAAGACAGCGCCTTAAAATATTTGGAATAAGCTTACCAACCAACGGACCGGATATGTAACTTAAAAGATGTGTACTTTAAAACAAAAGTGTGATTTTCAACAATCTTTCCCTTTATTTTAATGGAACGGTGAACATCAGTTTTTCTACACATATTCACAATAATATTGTAACAGGATATTCCTTATAGATAACCCGATCCCTTTTTAATGACATGAAATGTGCTTAACTAAAATGCACATTTTCGTAACATTTAATCAATGACCATAGCGAAAAGATTTAAAAAATTTTGCAAAAATCTTTAACCAGGAAATATGGGTTTTCTATTTTGTTTACACCAACCATCATCAGAAAATGTGAAACTTTGATAAAGTTTTAAAGAAATAGTAAATTTAACCACATTAAAAAGAATAATCAGACGTTCATTTAGTTTATTACTGAAATTATTAAAAGATTCATTAAATAGTTTAAAAAACGATAGAAAAATCTGAACTGTTTCATGCAACAATAATACATGTAAATAAACTATATAAATTTAAACTATGAAAGTATGCATTTAGTTGAATAATCCGACAGATTTTCTAAGGGTTGAATCTATCTTAAAGTTATTTAACATGTACAGAATTTTAACTGTAATTCTTATGGCATTTATGTGCGAGAACAATGGGACAAGATTTTATTATTCGCATACGTTGAAGCGTCAGACAAATACTAATTAAGAGATGGAAAATTACAGGTATGTTGGTGTACAGCTTCAAAGTATCATCCCAATAAATCAACAATTTAAAACCAGGAAACGCCTTTCACATACTCGTACATACTCGTACATACATGTATCTACTGCAGGTCCCCCCCCCCCAGAAATTTTAGTTTCTTAAACTTCCCTGATCGGAAATAGTGGGAAATTTTGCAATTTTTTCCTCGGAAAATGTGGAAAATTTTACTCGGAAAACCTGGAGAATTTTGAAAATTTGTACACGGAAAACGTGGAAAATTTTGCAAATTTGTACTCGGAAAACGTGGAAAACTTTACAAATTTGTACTCGGAAAACGTGGAAAATTTTGCCAATTTGTACTCGGAAAACGAGTAAAATTTGGCAAATTTGTACTCGGAAAACGTGGAAAATTTTGCAAATTTGTATTCAGAAAACATGGAAAATGTTGCAAATTAATACTCAGAAAACGTGTAAAATTGTGTAAATTTGTACATGGAAAACGTAGAAAATTTTGCAAATCTGTACGTACTCCGATAATGTGGAAAAATTTTGCAAATTTCTACTCGGAAAATGGGCCCTGAGCTAACCTTGTAGAAGCATTAATTTTGGATCGCCATGACTGCGTTGAATTTCCCTGAATTTTTCAAAATAAACCATTCGTCCCAGACTTTTCCAGGTCATTTTCAAGTCCCCTGACTTTCCCAAATTTTCCAGGTCTGGTGGAACCCTGTACTGAATATTTACAATAGCACGCTTCTCCAAAATTTAAATGAATATTACATAAATGAAACGTTTCAGAATTACCATCTTCTCCAGTGCACCCGTTTGATACGTCGTTCATCAAAAACTTCCAAGTTTATAAAAAAAGAATATTTTTGCAAGTAAATTTAGTGGCATTTTCGTAAGTCTCACCTATAGGTGTCACACCGGATGAGGTTATGATATCTAAACCTCAATCTAATGATCAATTTAATGGGTTGAATTTCTTAAGTAATACAACCAACTAAATTGATCATCGACGTGATTCCGTAAGAAATGACTCAAAACACAGACCCAAATCAACAAAAGTAGGATTTAAGAGGTGCGCCTATCAGATAAAAAGGTGTTTCGGAAAAGACAACAATTGGGATACACGTGATAATATTTGCTTTTGCTAAAATTTCGATAGGCTGCGTTACCCAACAATGCCATTATCCATACACACACCCTTACTACAATGTATATAGTCTCCATCCCAAACTACGATGCTCCACAAAACCCGAGCTGCTTGCGACGTCGTCTAACTAGGCTTCAGGACCGAACGTTTCCAAAATGTACAATGCTGTTAGTTCGCTCAAAGGCATTATCAAGTTGGGACAGATCAGCACCGACAATATGGTCTTCCAATTGCACACCAAATTGTCCGTCCTGATCCTGGCCGTGTTCAGCGTGATTGTCAGCACCAACCAGTTCTTTGGCGATCCCATCGACTGCTTCACGTCGAGCGCGGGCGAGTTTCCGGGCAACGTCTTGGACAACTTCTGCTGGATCCACTCCACGTACGTGCTGCCATCGGCCTTCGACAAGGAGGTGGGCAAAGAAGTGATTTCTCCAGGCATCGACAAGCACGTCGAGGGTGACGAGAAGACCTACATCAGCTACTACCAGTGGGTGTGCTTCTTCCTCTTTTTCGCCGCCGTGCTCTTCTACCTGCCCAAGTTCATCTGGAAATCCATCGAGGGCAAGAAAATCGAACAGATCCTTTTGGGATTGAACAACCCGATCATCACCGACGACGCCAAAAAGGATGCCAGCATCAGCAAGGTGGCAACGTACCTCAAAGAAAGCATGAAGTACAACAGGTGGTACGCCTGGGGATTCGTCGTGTGCGAAGCCCTCAACTTTGCCAACGTGGTGGGACAGATCTACTTCACCAACACCTTTCTGGGCGGCGAGTTCACCACCTACGGCACGGAGGTCATCCGGTTCTCGCAGATGGAGCAGATAAACCGCACCGATCCCATGATCCAAGTGTTTCCCCGCATCACAAAGTGCACCTTCCACAAGTACGGTCCGTCCGGTTCCATCCAAAATCACGACGCCCTCTGCGTGCTACCCATCAACATGCTCAACGAAAAGATCTTCATCTTCCTCTGGTTCTGGTACATCATCCTGTCCGTCATCAGCGGCCTGGCGCTGCTCTACAGGATCATCTTGATGGTCTGTGCTAGGGTGAGGTTCGAAGTACTCCTCATGAAAAGCCGCGGCATCGATAGGCCGGACCTCGCGTTAATATTGAACAATCTGGACAACTACGGGACCTGGTTCGTGTTGTCCATGCTGGAGAAGAACATGAACCTCTTAAACTACCTCCAGTTCATGGAGGAACTGTACAGAATTCTCGGCGGTAAAACATGGAAGCAAGGTTATAAGCAATACGAAGAACATTCCAACAGCGTGTCCGTGCCAATGATGTCGGATAAGGAGTACTCGAAGAAAAGAGACCCAAATGAGGATTGACGATATACGAGATGAAGAAACGAGATGATCATCAACTGATCTAGAAGTTTCTTTTGCATGCAGTTATGTCTACCAAATATTGTTTTGTAAAATGTTATTTAACTTTGCATAATATATGTGATGCATTTTATAGATTGTTACAAACTCGCATGGAAAAAAATCTGATTGAAAAGCAGTGGAAAGTGATCGTAAACTAAAAATCGATCACAAAATTGTGGCAAACTGGTAGTGGTCATCATGATTGTTTTTCCAAAAGGGACCGCCTGGCCAGAAAATTTGCATATGACCAGACCAGTCTGAGTGATCCAAAGTTAGGCCAGTAAACCCGGGTTTAGAAACTAGGTACTTCGAATCCGTGCTCGGTCATTGTAACGAATTTTAAAATGTATTTTAAAGAGTATGGTGCAAAATGAAATGTGCATCAAATGCATTAATTTAGCATATGGGTGAATTATTTCTTCGTGTGTTATTGAAGACGAGCTTTAGAGAAGGTCTAAGAACAAGGTTAAGCAATAGCAAAAGATATTATCAATTTCCTAAAAAGTATTTGTAATATCTCTTCGTAATTTTTTTTTTTTTTTTGTAAATTATGTTCAAGTTTTTTATACTTTCTCTCGTGTTTGTTATTGCCATCAAATTGATCAATGTATAGTTTTAGATATTATTGTTATTATTATTATTATTATTATTATTATTATTATTATCACAGTGTTGTACTTGTATACATGTCTACACTCGTATACATGTTTAGTGGACAACACGAACTTTATTATTTTATTATATCAAAGATTTTTGTCAATTATTTCATATGATATTACCATACACCTCAGAATAGATTTATAAAGAGCGTTTATACGTTATGTAATTACGACGAAATATTTCATGAACATGTAAAGTATACGGCGCAACATTAACAACCATTTTTTCTTAGCATTGTGATATCGTCTAGCATTTTCACGTACAATTTTTAAGCTAGAATTTTTTCAAACTAAACTTATAAGCGCATGATCATTTAAACAAATGTATACATACAAACTAACAATCTCATTTTTAAGCGGTATGTCTACTGACTGTATATATTGCTCGCTTATTTAGATCATCATATTATTGAATATATGCATCATAATAAAGACGTGCGTTTCCTAAATAACGTATGTGCACACGCCTTCTTATAATGATTTACTTATTTCCTGTAAGGTTTAAACGTGTTTTTCCCCCAATTATTGCATTTTATTTTTTAATAACATGGAAGAAATTTAAAATAATGAATATTAAACTTCATATGTTTACTGTATATTCGTTTGTATTACCTTCCGATTGAAATAAATGACAACACTGAAATAGTACCCGTAGATTGAATTTGCGTAAAAGGAAATATTTTCACAGGTTCTGTGAGCCAACTGTGGAAAACAAGCAAACGTCAAGTAAAACTTAGCTTCCAGGATGCCGTTTTTCTACGAACGAATACTTTCGAAACATTCATTACCACCACACACATCAAAATTATCTTTATTTTTGGAAAAAAAAATGATTGAAGAAAAAGCTTACAACAAAAAAGATGTAATTATATTACGATGAATTGTGATGGTTTGACCAAATTGAGGGCACGCTGAATAGGAGTGGAATATAAAATACATTGTGGTTGGCCCAAGCTGGCCAACCAGCTGGCCGCTAACATGCAGGAAGTGAGAGAGAGAGAGAGATAATGTACAAAGGGGACTCAGCCCCTTCTGACATAAGTAAATATGGGTTGTTTCATCAGTCGCCCGTGTCGGACACCTTTAGGCATGGTAAGTAACATGCAGGAAGTGTAGTACAGAGGAGCATCATTAAAATGAATTCGCTAAATACGAATTTCTGATAGTACGAAATAATTTAAAGTCCCCGTTTGTTGAAATCACCTTTTAATAATTCGAACTATTGTTTAATCGAACTTATTTGGAAGTCCCTTCGAGTTCGTCTTAACGAGGTTCGACTCTTACTTGGAGCATCAACCTTAATGATGAACTGTAAATTTCGACAATACTTAGCTTCACCATAAATCTATTTAAACAACAAGTAGTGCCACAACACAGTCATTCAACAATATTTTGAGCAGGATATTCCTTATGCACTATATTTACTATTCATCAATGACACGATCCATTTCCAAGAAATAAAAATATGCAACTCCCATTTCACAGTATAGCAACATTTGTTAATGACAATTGCAAAATAATTTCACAATGATATATGATCCAAAAATCTAATTTAGTACACTTTTATCAGTGGTAGTGTGACCCAGCACGAGCTTCTGTTTACCCGTCTTTTTCGTGGACAGACATTATTCGGAACCCGAAAAGGTTTCAAAGAAATAGTAAATTTCAACTAATTCGAACGACCATTTAGACAGATATGCATAGGCTTCTTGAAATAATTTTATAAAAATAATTTCGTCGAAATATCGATTTTTTCGAACTAGTCTTAAATAGTTTTTATCTTCAAGTAGGTCTAGTCGGTGCGAGAGAATTCTTGATTCGCAGCTCATTAAACCATTCATAAACATAACAAAACTTGTTGGCTTTCATCATTTAATCAGGTTCTATGGATTAATACAAATTACATCAGTCCATCAGAATTTCGCTGAAGTATTTCTAATCAGTCATTAGCAAAACCGATGCAAATCACTATTTAAAAATTAGTTATGATAATCGGAGATACTTGTACAGTATATTGTACCTTCAAACTCGTCAATATGTCATCCACAATTAATGTCTGGGTGTTAATAGAATGCAATGCCGTACATTTTTTTCTACATGCAATTAAAACCTAGGTCGTATTTCGATCACTGGTTAAAGAGTCAGGTACTGTTCTTAATTTGTACTGATCCACAACACCTGATAAAGGCATAAAAGCCGAAACGTGCGTAAAACATTTAGCAGTGAAACAAATTTGACTTCATACATGTATTGACTATTGACCTTTAAGTTTCAGAACAATGTGATCCGATTTAGTTTATGACTTAGTTGAAAACTTAAGTACTGTTCAGAATCGAAAAATCCTCATAACCTCATACTGTAATTTGTTAAATGATTACATTATTTTGCAGTTTCAATATATCCCAAGAAAGTAATTGACAGCAATTACGTTAAAAATGACCACGAGTGCAGACCTGGATCACCAGAAATACAGTAGATTCGAGTGAAAAAGTTAGCAGGTGCGCCTACTGGATAAAAGAAGTAATACCACGCAGTCACTGCAGACAACAGACGACACCTAGTGCATTAGTTACAATGTTTGCATTGTGAAACATTTCGACAGTGACACTGCCAAATATCCACACCCAGTTGAAGCTGTGCGTGATATACAAGTATATAGTCTTCATCCTAGATAACGAGGCTCCACAAAACTCGAGTTGCAACTAAATTTAGCCCATCGAAATAAGACTTCTGCAACAACTATACCAACATGTATGATGTGTTTAGTTCGCTCAAAGGCATTATCAAGTTGGGAAAGATCAGCATCGACAATGTGGTCTTCCAGTTGCACACCAAACTGTCCGTCCTGATCCTAGTCTTGTTCAGCGTGGTGGTCAGCACCAACCAATTCTTTGGCGATCCCATCGACTGCTTCACGTCGAGCGGAGACGATTTCCCCGGCAATGTCCTGGACAATTTCTGCTGGATCCACGCCACGTTCGTGCTTCCCTCGGCTTTCGACAAACAGTTGGGCAAGGAGGTCATCTCTCCGGGCATTGATCAGCACGTCGAGGGCGACGAGAAGACCTACATCAGCTATTATCAATGGGTGTGCTTCTTCCTCTTCTTCGCCGCCGTGCTCTTCTACTTACCCAAGTTTATCTGGAAGAACTTCGAGGACAAGAAGATGGAACAAATCCTTTTGGGACTGGACACCCCGATCTTTGCCGACGGAGCCGAAAAGGATGCCAACATTCAAGAGGTGGCCAAGTACCTCGATCAATCCAAGGAGTACAACACCTGGTACGCCTGGAGTTTCATCCTATGCGAAGTTCTCAACTTCGCCAACGTGGTTGGTCAGATCTACTTCACCAACACCTTTCTGGGCGGTGAGTTCACCACCTACGGCACGGAGGTCGTCCGGTTCACGCAGATGGAGCAGATGAACCGCACCGACCCCATGATCGAGGTCTTCCCCCGCATCACCAAGTGCACCTTCCACAAGTATGGCCCTTCCGGCTCCATTCAGAACCACGACGCCATCTGCGTGCTGCCCATCAATATCCTCAACGAAAAGATCTTCATCTTCCTCTGGTTCTGGTACATCATCCTCTCCGTCATCAGCGGCCTGGCACTGCTCTACAGGATCATCTTGGTGGTCAGTCCTAGCGTGAGATTGAATGTACTCCATATGAAATGCCACGGCATCGAAAAGCATAACCTCGCGTTCATATTGAGAAACCTGCACAACTACGGTGACTGGTTCGTGTTGTCCATGCTGGAGAAGAACATGAACCTCTTGCACTATCGCCAGTTAATGGAGGAACTGAACAGAATTCTCGACGGTGAACCATGGAGTTCACATGACGGTGAACTCCTAGCCTATACAAAGAACATTTCAACAGCGTGACCGTGCCAATAATGTCAGAAAAGGAGTACTTGAAGAAGAGAGGCCCAAATCAGGATTGGCGATTCAAGAGAGCAGGACAACGAAATGATAACGACATATCTTGATCGCAATAATATAATATTATGCTTTTGACATTTAATATGCTAACGAAACGGCTTCAGCAAAGAATCTGAGATAAATCAAGACCATCAACCACTAGTATAGAATCAAAAACCGAAATCTAAAGATAAGACCCGTCTAACCTTATTTATCGCTTATTCGGATAATCAGCTTATTGTATATCGATATCGTTATCAGATATTAGCAAGTCATGAAAGTGATCGTATAAGCAATTTTTTTTCAAATTGGCATTTTTAATATATATCACACGCCTTTATTTAGTTACTCACTCATTTTTCATCAGGCTTGAACTTTATTCAATTTTTTTATTTTTTTTAAAACAAAATACAAGTAATTCAAAATAATGTCCCCAAAATTTGACATATTCGTTTTAATTATCTTCACATCTAAATAAAATGTATAACATTTATAAATTACTGATTGAATATGTCGTGAAATGCGAAAAGTGTTCAGCTTACTGCATTAATGTGTCAATTTGTGTCAACTCGCAAACGAAAAAAAACGTCATGAATAAACTGCATTTTAACGTGCACATGTTCTTCGAAAGTTTCAGTAAGCCAATTTTTACTACGTAAAGGTGGAACAATAGAGAGTTATTGCATAGCGTAGCTATAAGCTACGGTAACGCAATCGTCACTGGAGCGCGCATATGCGCATGC
>JAQGAO010006788.1:0-11914 GCA_034697705.1 Ommatoiulus sabulosus | reverse complement strand
ATTCCATCGATGGCTCCAGTTTTGACCAATAGTGATCCGTGTGCCACTCTGTGTCTTACAAGCCTACTTCCCGATTTAGCCTCCAGGCCTTCAGCCTGGCTAAGTTAATGTGTCACTTCGAGCAAGCTCATTTAAAACGCATTAGCACTTGTTAGTCCGCTGGGTGGCGCCAGTGGTCGGTAAGTAACTATCTTAATTAATAAGTGCCAATGTGCTCGTACCCTATGTCAGCATTTCGGAAGAAACTGATATAAGATAAGATGGGATGCTTATGCATCCGATTTGCATAGATTAGGTTATGCAGGGGGTGTTATCGACCCAGCAGTCCGATGTAGTGTGGACCACAACACTAGTCGTGTCTTGACACTGAAAGTTATGAATATCTTGCGGCATCCCTGTAACCAGACCCAGCAATGTACATGTACGGAAACCATTTCCCCCAAGTATAATGTTTTGGGGGTTTCTTTAAAAATGTCGAACGTATAGGGTTTAATCCCTTCATAAGTATGCTATTGATTCTCTCTATAGCAGTGCTGCAATCTGAATACGTACATAAGAACTGTACAGATTAAGAATTAACAGACCACTCATCATCCACTAAGGAAACTTCGAATCAAAAGGAGAAGTTAGCATATGTCCAAGAAAGTTATCTTTCATATCCTTCAGCCGTTGACCTGGGACCTGATTTAATGCTCATTAACGTTCACCCTTTAACTAGAAGTAAAAGTGCCAACTATTTTTTTTTTAAATTGTCAACAAATTAGTTACTTGGTGGATAAGTATCGTATAAGTTCTATAATTTAGGTTGAGCATTTATCAAATCAAATATCGTGACATTATAATTGTTCACAATTAAAACAGCCACTTGATCAGACCAACATAAACAACCTACACGAGGCAGTTTTATAATCAGTGTAATTAGACCTCGTTTTACAAATTAAAGTTTCAATATTCTTTATTACAAGTTATATCTAGACCATATTGAGTGGTAATAATTTCATCCAAATTCTCTGGTAAAGCATGGCTTTTCAGGTGAATTCTCTTTAATATTTCTAAGATGACAAATGAATCTGACAATTTCGATTAAACAGGTTATACTTCATAGTCAGAGAAAAAGTATGTTTCATTATAAACTTATTGCTATAGAAGCCACGCCTACATATATTGCCCGTTCTGGATTAACTGTCAATGAAATGAAAACTGTTTTTTCTAATATTTAAAAGTAGGCTACAGAACTCTTAATAACAACTATTAAGATGTGTAAAATCCTGTAATGATAGAATGTGTGGGCTTCGTTAACACACAAAAAACAAATACATGATCCCGCTATATTTAAAAATCACAATTTCCTATACGAGCGCATTGTAATGCGGCATATAGAAATGGACAGGAAGGACTTCCCTTAAACAAGTTGAAATTATAGATAGAAAAGTGCACTGCCATTAAATTTAACACAAGCTGCCACGTGATATACAACTTTTGGATTTCATATTGCTCAGGCTACATTGATTTATTTTCTTAAGCATATACATAGAGCTGTATTTCTATTCAGTAACTGCATGTCTACAGACTGCATGTCTACAGACTGTCTACAGACTTGCATAGTGCTAGTGAACTTTTAATGTAAAGAAATAGTATTACGTTAGGTTAACGAACTGTTCATAATGCACATGCCGATTACTCTTATTTATAAAAGTGAAAATAATAGAAGAACAAATTGCTGTAAATATTTCAATAAATATAAAACTTCTACGTGTGTAATCCAAGGAATCACAGACTGCCATGGCGAATAAAGCTGATAGTAAGGCAGTAACAGTGAAATACATCGTAAAGGGCTGCACAAATGAAATGGACACTTTGAATAAAAAAACTATTGAAGTTATGTGCATTCAAATTGCAAGTTTCTGTAGATAAACTCTCAAAGTTGCAGTTGTTTTCTGCAAACAAAATATCATTAGCGCATGCAGTTTAATACTGGCGTTACTAAGGCTATGCTGGCAAGAGTCTGGGATGATTTCGACTACCGCCTTGGCATCTTCCGTGTTACCAACGACATCTTAAAAGATGTTTTTATCCATGGTGTCTATGGTGTCTGTTTTATCTTTTAAGTTAAAGATGCTCAATGCGTGCCCCCTTGGTCACACTGCAGATTAAAGTATATAGTAATATAGTAGTCTTATAACTCATCACAAACTCTTGCCAGCAAATCCTTATTGTAATTTCAGCAACTGCGTTACATGTAGCGATTTTTTGTTGCAGTTCTGCGAGTAGGTATGATGACGCCATCTTTGTGCATGTGAAAAAAAACTGAGTTTCGTATACAGAAACATATGCGATGTGGATGCACATAACTTCAATAGATTTTTTAATCAATGTTGAAAGTGTTCATTTCATTTAATTGTGCTAGCCCTGAATAATGGGCATAACATGTAAGTAACCGATGTCTAAATTAATTGATTAAGCATATTACGATTGAAATACACGTAAATACCAACAACTTTCTTATGGGCACCATTTGTATAATATCTTGATTTCTCTAACAATAGGATATTTTAAAAATTATGCTGAATAAGTATGAGCTTGACATTGTCCTACCAACTGTTCTACTGTTTAGCATATGCACATGTATAATGTGTCGCATATATACTTCTTATAAACATTATAACAACAACCTAAAATGTGTACATTTAAAAACTTGTGATTACAATTGAACGTAAAAACTCGCTTTCATATGAGAAGATGAATGCAAAGACTATCTCCTCCATTTTGGCACCCATGCAATTATACTCGTTTCTGGCTCTACCGTCCAGCCCATAAGGAGCGTAATTTAATCAGCGCGTGTTTATCATTAACATCCTGATATATCTTGCAGTTGCCAAAAAAAATATGAAGGCAGTGAGGCGGACATACATGTATTACCTGAAAATAAATAATAAGCTGCTTTGGATTAACCAAATAAGACGACACACCTATCCTGATGCCGCCTTCTTTTCCGCTTTCCACAAAAACAAAATTAATTAAGCAGAAAGCAATGCCGAATCATAATTTCCACTTGGTGCACAAAAAATGGGTAAATTTTATCGCGTTCCCCTGAATTTCCCGTTGATCAAGCAATATGCTTGATTTGATTTAGGACGAAAAATGCAGCCGTGCCATATAGGCGTTCATATTTATCTTCTATATATACCAAAGGCCCTATTAAAAGTTACGTATAACGTGACATTTCCATCGATTCATCGATTAAAAGATCAAAACTATATAAACGGGCAGTAAAGTTGAAAAATTCAAAGCAATTTTAAATGCAAGCGCGCACTGTATATCATTATACAATATTGCAATATCGGTAGTATGCAAACATAATACATCTACATTTCTTTATAAAAAAAATAATATAAATAAAAATTGCTTGCGCTGTGATTAAGTGAAGCCACTGCGAAAATTGTCAAACTAATTATCACAAATAATCGTATTCGTATTTGATGTTATCTATATACTGCCGTTTTACTGCAGAACACCAACTATCCTGTATATTGCTACATGTTATAGTTGTGATGTAAATGTATGGACGGTCTATTTTATTGCATTCGCCTTGACAATGTCAGCTGTGATTGCTTTTCTACAAATTCATGTTGGAATTTGTTAACGTTAAAAACTGGCATATTTGAATGTCGACTTTAAATTGAAATGCATGATGAGAGATAATCGCAAATTACATGTATAACGCCATGCATAATCCCCAGTGTCATTGTTATATTTATTGAAAATACAGCTTTGCACTGAATGCGTTATGTACAAAATAAGGTCGCATTAACACGTGACAACAATCGCAAAAATGTATTTTAATTAACCTACGGTTACAACTTTATTACTATGTACATGTACGCTCATGCTTCAAGCTCACATACTGTATTGTATATGTTCAGTTTATGAACTTAGTAGAATATACATGTACAATAAACAAATCACAATTGTAGGAAAATCTAATCAAATCTTTGAGATATGTAGCTTAACAAAATTTATCGCAAACATACTGCCTATATACTGTTATACAGCCGTATAAAAAAGCAGATAATGGATTTGACTATATAGGCCTACATGTAAGTTTTCTTGTAAAATGCACTAAAGTTTATCAGACTAACTGATTCTGATACAGTAACAAAACGATTGCTGCCAGTTGGCAGACACTACATAAGTTATTCTTACTAATGGGTTACTGTTATTTTATGGCACTGTTTGGTTTTTCTCTGACTAGCTACAAATTCACTATAGAAAAGTGTTCAGGTTTTTTATCATTTAAAAAAAAAAAAACGAGCTGATGTTATTATTTCCAAGCTGCTTGGGAAAATGCCAAGTCAATTAACACTACTTTTGAAGCGCTATAATTTGGGGTTTATTCCTCTACAAAATATCAAGTTTTATTATACGTGGCGTTTTAAGTCGACTTACTTTCTAACTGCCATTTATTAGTTTGTACGGTCCCTTTTGCGGCTTAGAGATTTATGAACCTTTCTGATTTTAAGCCCAATGACGTCTAAAAGAAGCATTGCGCAAATGGGGCTAAAGTGAAATATATATATGTTGTTACATGATTATCACAACAACATACGCAGACTACAACTAAAAGCATCACAGTCCTTTCTTCTTTAAAATTTGACATTATACATGTAAAATACACTCATGTCCAATAGCTAAGCATAATTATGAAATATTCACAAGTGTATAAATACCAGAAAAAGCCAAATCACGACCAGAATTGTGTTTTAAAAAAACGACGTTTGGCTTTTTCTGGAATTTATTTACCGACCACTTGAAGGAGGATATTGATGTAAGTGTATAAATAATGATTAGCCTTTGAACATGAGTGTACTCATGCTGCCATAATGCCATTTTGTCATTTTCTAGTTTCACTTCAAATCTACGAATGGTTGATAGCTTATAATATCAATACCAAAACTATTAATCGTTTTCAAAAATGATCGTGTGGCAAAAATATGAAAATGTATAATATATGCATGCGTGCAGATTGTGAAAGGCTCAATATAAAAACATTTAATTTAAAACTCCTTAAGATTATATATATATTAAAAATTATATTTAAGCCAGATTTACAGTGTATACAGGTATCTTCCATATAACAAGAGCATTCTATGCATGGTATTGAGATATTTTTTTTTAAAGAAATGCATTTCTTTAAAAAAAAAATGATATTCCATTGAACAACCATGGTATCTTTTCAAAATACATGTACACTAGTAAACTGATATAACCACTCTTGCAAAATTGGTTATTTTTTCGTTTTATTTTATTGCCTTTCATAATAGTTCCCCTCTGCTGTATTGCCGAGATGATAATGGTGTGCTTTTGGTAACAGCGCAGGCTACGTCGACCAGATGAAAAGGATGGTGGACAACCGTACGCCGCACCGGTACTAAAACACCGGACATGTTAAACGCGTAGAAAACGTGATTAGGTTAGATAATGAAAAACAGTATGCATAACCATCGAATAACCAGTTCGTCTCGCATTTTACATTTATAGATTTTCTTCGAAGTAGTTATTGGCTTGCCATTGAACAATCAATCAATATGGGTGGTGTAAAACTTGCACGCATGTCGAGATTTTGAATATATGTACATTAGCAAAGTTCACCTTATAAGACTGCGTTGTGTGAAAAATAACTGAGTCACGATATAAATATAGCAAGCTCGCCTTATTGATTTGGAATCAGTGATGTAATCTGGGAATTCATTTGTAATATACATGCAAAACATACGAGTACGCCCATGTGCACATCGAAAAAAAGTTTTAGAAATATATTTTTAGAAATGTATTATTGTAATAATAAATGTATTTCAAAATACATTTTTAAAAAACAGAAATGTATTTTTAGGTTAAAAATATATTTTAAAAGTTATTCAAAATATGTATAGATTGGAACATCCAAAAATATATTTTACAAAACGCATAAAGAAATGTAAATTTAATGTATTTTTTTTAAAAAATATATCATTGTAAATACATTGTAAATCTATTTTGCCTTAAAAAAATGTTTTTTAAATGTATCACAAGGTAGTTTTATTTAGATGTGGGTTAGCTCAGGGTATTTTTGAAATTTGAAGGCAAACTGACCTGAGCCTGGAGCAGCTGACATATCAATATCTGCACATTTAATTGATGCTTGTTTTGTGCATGTTTCAGTGATTTATTCATTAAAAATGAAGCACTGCATATCAAATTCTCATTCAAAATGTGTGCCTTTAATTGGAGCTTTCTGATTGGAAGCTAAGCTCGACCTCATTCCAGGTCCCTTCCCCAGTAGGTTGGAAGCACCTACTTTTGGAAAGGAGAACCCTTAAAAAGACATGATTTCATCACTCACTCACTCTGTTGCTGGATGAAGGCAACTTTATTTTTTGGACAAGGCTGTCCAGGATGAATTTCCTATACTTTGTCCAACCAATTATGTAATAAGAGAAAATCCCAAGTTAATCTTAAATGAATTTGAATAAATGCAATTTTTCATCTGAAGAATAACGTATTGAAAGCAAATTTTCCCAATTACAAAATTTTAAACAGTTTTACTTTTGTGCTCTGAACATGCCTGGAAATAGGCTAACATCACGTGTTGCAGTCTTTGGTGGAAGCTCTCGCTTCCCAAATCTTCAAAAGACTCAGAAAAAAAACAGAAGGAGGTAGCAGTATTTGAAGTTGAAATTTCAAGTCCTGCAAAAAAGGGCATTTTGCTGAAATTCATCAACGCCAACAAAAAGCATTTGCTCAAGTTTAAATTATGAATCAAAACATTCTCTGTACAGAGAATTGTTGAGAATTGTTTATTGTTTACAATAATTTATAAATTAAAGCTTTTGCTCAATTGAGCATTAAATTGCCAAAAGGATTACATTCCTACTCAATTATGTATTGCTGAACTGGAGTAAACATTTGCTCAGCTTGATTAAGTATTTGCTTGATTCGAATGAGCCTTTGGTAAACTCGAGTAAGTATTTTCTGGATTCGCGAGAATTTGCTCAACTCGAAAAAGTTTTTGCTCGATTTCAGCGAGCATTAGCCTATCTATGATCAATAGTAAACAGATCGAAGATCTACTTCCGCTTGGCCAATTCCCGTCAGCCATTTATCTTTCCTAAAAGCTTTTTATCTCGGAACATAATTCTTACATTCGATGACGTAACGGGAAGACATAACCGGAAATACATTTTTTTTTTCAAATGAGACAGGAAGTGAGTATGGCTTACCAGAGCTTTGTCCTCCTTGGGAATCCAGGCTGACTTCCTTCTTCATCTTGCGATGCTCCAGGGCGACCCCCGAAACAATGGTCACGAGTTAATTGGACTGGTCAGCAAACGCGCCATTTCTACAATAATAATAAAGAAAAAATACAACCCATCAATTACAGGAAATTAAAAAAGACATATAATGAAACATCTTGGAAAACAATGCAAATGAGTAAGTCTGTCATTTATAAAAAATAGTAATAGATAAGGCATATTTGGCCCATTTCATAGAAGGCAACATAGGATATAGTTAAGGCTGAACAAGTGTAAATAAACACATCTGTATACAGGAAAACCTGGAAAAGTGACCACCTGTTTATGTTGATCACTTTTTAGTGTTTTGTTTTTTCCTAGTGTGCAGTTCTTTCATAAAAATTCTCCGTATAGTGACCACCTGTCTATAGTGTACAGTGACCAGTTTGTGTTGTCTTTTTTGCCATTTTTACATTTTCAATGTACCTTAAAAAGTGACCAGATAACAGATGGGTCACCTTACATTCTGCTTTAACCCCAGTGGTTCTCAAATAATTCAGCCAATCATGTTATTCAGATCGGAAAAAATCACTAAAAACGTAATCATAAGAAGCAAAAAGCGTTTAAAACGAGAAAAACTTTATTATTGTTTTTTACAAAAGGCAATAAATATACTGTATGTAATGCACATGGACATGATGATTATGTACTTTTTTGGTTTTGTGGTTTTTTTACTAGTCAACATGTACAAATACAGGTATATAAATCTTTGTATAGTGACCACCTGTGTACATTTACCAACAATACATTTTTTTTGGTGGTCACTCTTAACAGGTTTTACTGTATATGGCTCATTCCATAAAAGGAAAGAGCATAATGGGCTTCAAGACAACAAATAAAGACATTGCACAGATGGACAAAGTAGATAGTGCAATACATGACGATATACGTTATGAAGGGGCAGCTTGTACATACGATAAGCAAAGCAATAGTGTGTGAGCACAAACAATGCTTATTGCAGGCGCTTACCACTCGGCGTACACTAGAACCACCAAGCGAGATAATAATGCGGCATGCTTTTTAAATGAGAGCGCACACGAAGAAAGCTTAGCCGAGCCAGGCTGAGCTTAAAAGAAACAATTTTAAGCAATTAAAGAATGTTTGTAGCATTTTTTTTGGAAATCCGAAAGCAGATTTGTAAGGCAGAGTGGCACACAGATCACTATTGGTCAAAAGCGTAATCATCGATGGTATATGCCGCCTATGTACCGTAAATACGTGTCCTGCGCCTATCAAGAGATGCTAATTCGCATGTGGAAGGTTTTACGCGGAACGCTGATATCAGCGTTCATTGTGCGCACCAAAGCTGGAAACAAGAAGCTAAAAACAAGCACGAAAGAAGCTGAAAGAAGCGTCGAAAGTAAGCATTCTTTGTGCTCGCACCCATACGAAATATTTTAAAAAAATATTTTAATTTACATAGAAAAAGATTGCCAATTTTAGAAAATAATATGTAGATCTGAAATTTTGCAATATTTTGAAAAATGCACCTATGTAACATTCGAAAACATTTCAAAATTAACATGATAAATGATGTTGAACACGCAATTACAGAAATTAACTATGGATTTTTTTAATAAAATCTCGAAAATTTGATGAAATATATATTGTAAAATTTAGAAAATTCTGGAAAATTGAAATACGAACATTATGCAAAATCGAAACAGGATCTTTATGTAAAATCCATTTAAAATATACCTGATTGCTCCATTGGCAAATTTTAAAATAAGAATTCCAGCAATAAGTTGCCAAATTTTCCACAATTTCAGAGGAGAAATTTTCAAAAATGTAAACAGTTTTTGAGGACAAATTTGCTGAAATTATAACAGTTTTCTAGGATAAGTTTGCAACATTTTAAAAATTTACCAAGGATGCATTTGCCAAATTTCCAACAGTTTTTGAGGACAAATTTGCTGAAATTATAACAGTTTCCTAGGATAAATTTGCAAAATTTTCAAAATTTACCAAGGATTTACATTTAAAGACATTTATTGTGATCGATCAATGGGAAAACATTAATTTTGGATGGTGGTTAAATTTTCATAACATTTCTTAAAAAATAATTAATTTTTCTCTGAATTTTCCAGGAATTTTCAAGTTCTTTGACTTTTCCAAGTTATCCAGGTCTGAGGAAACCAAGCTAGACCAGATCATAACCATATACAAAGCCATACTGTACATGACTATTTAAAACTTTTACATTCATTTTTAGTCTTTATTATGCTATAAAACAAATTTACTGATAAAACTAAAATGGCTTTCTTCAAGCTCAAATACAACAATGCAGCTCATAACTTTTATGAGACTTTCAGAAGCTCCCTTCACGATCTCTGATCGTATTCAAATTGAAGATAACTGATCTCAAATTTCGGATAATTAAAGTTTCAGATTGCAGGAAATATAACGTTTTGATTAAACGAAAACACTCGTGTTTTGAATAAGTGGAGATAATAAAAGGTCAACGTGTACGAAATCGATAATGCAGAAGTGACTTATATTTAGACGGGCACAAAATCAATACCAACAATGGTAAATTATATACCAAATGCAGATATACATGTGTATACCGAATGAATTCAAGCTTACAGTACATGTTAAAAAATTTCTCTTAAAAGAAAAATTTTATATTTTCAACAAATATTTACAGAGATTTAAGAAATATAATCTTTGTATTTACGAAATATATTTAAGCAAGCTTGAAAATATTTGTTGGAAATACATTAACAAGCATTGTTCTATCAGCAAGTGTCAAATAGGCTACATATTTTATAAATATATGGGGAAATATATATTCAATTGTATGTATATATTTGGTAAGTATTATGTAGAATATTACAAATATAAAAAACATCGTGTTATTAAAAGGTAAACATTGTACATATAAAAATGTACAATTTTCCCAAAATATACACGAATGTGATTAAAGTAAATTAAAACACTAATTTAAACATTTGCAGCTCATTTTTCAAAATAAACAATTGAAATATATTTCGAGTATTTCTCAATCTTATTGTAGTGCACAAAGGTATATAATATTCCAACTATACATGTATATGTATGAATAGGTAAATTCTATTGCATTTTATCAAAATATACAGACATACGCTAGAAGTACGTACAGTGATATTCAAACAATAATTTACATATTTACAGCTTCTTTCAAAACTAATAAACACTTAAAATATATTTAACGATTTTTCCAAAATATTATAGCCAATAGCGCATTCGAGAATATACGGTAGAAACACGACAAATATACAATTTCGTAATGTTGTCCATGCAGTATATTCGAATGTTAAACAACACATTTAAAATATTAAATTATTTGCGTTTACATACGAATTATAAACAATCAAAACAAATTTCATATTCAATGAAAACAGAAAAAGGTGCAAACGATTTAGTTAAAAAAATGCTATTTCCAAAAAAAAAAAATATATTAAAATTGGTCTGTTTAAATAAATTTACAATTTTACATGAGTTATTTCATCATTGGCAGTGGCGCCACCTTCACGTTTGGGCTTCATATTTCTTAATTGCACCTTCTTTCGTAAATCTGCCTCATGAATCTACGTTAAAACTGCTGTCAGCAACATTGTTCATAAATCAAAAGCAGAAACCACCTTAATTTTAGGCTTACTTTCAATTTTTTTAAATCTTTCTTAATGCATTCTCTCCTCCATTAAATATATTCATTAATCAAACTGCGTGAAACAATAGCTTTCGTTCCCCAAATAAACCACCGGGGTGAAGGTGGTTGGAACCACAACAGGTGCAACTTAAAGGAGAACTTAAATGAACAAGTCATGTACATGTACCAGCAATGGGAACATTTTCAAATTATATTCCTCTTTGAAAGATCGAGTCATTTGGATAAAAATCATTTAAAACTAAGTATTTTATTGCTGTCTTATTTTCATACCAAGTAAGAATTAAATTTAGTCAAAAAATATATTAATCGATATCAATGATAATTCCATTGATATTAATTTGAATTTAAGGAAATATTAAAAATAAATGACTTACTTTAATGATTACATTTAAAAGTTATATTCAAGATTAAAAAAACCTAAAAAATTTTAGAATGTTATACAAGGTTGCAGTTAATTTACAAAATAACTATTAAACATCGAAAAAAATATACCAATTATAATATTTTCAAGAAAATTGAAAATTTAATACTTCCTATAAACGTGAAAATCTTGAAAAACAAAAATACCCACAACTAATATATAATTAAGTAAGTTTACAGAAAATAATGCCATTTTGTTTATGATTACTTAAAATATATAAAACTACTAGCCGTGAAACCCGGCTTTGCCCGGGCTGTACATGCAGGCCCAATTTAAATCAATTTCGGAAGTTGCCTATGGTCCTTCAATTATGCATTATTGTAACCTGATTACATGTACACTGCATCAAAAGTTTTCATCAACCCATCATCTACATGTTTGAATTGTAATAATGTTTTATTTAAGAAATAAAACAGTTTACTTTCAACTGAATTATATGCATTGAACTTGCTGGAAATGCTGGTTTCCATGTGGGAAAATGATGGTCTCATATGATGTTGTTGGTTTTTGTAG
>JAQGAO010006787.1:0-11914 GCA_034697705.1 Ommatoiulus sabulosus | reverse complement strand
GACATATAGGTCAAAGAATCCAGTAATCCTATTGGCAAAACGGAAGTACAGTCAACTGCTGGCACCAAGAAAATCTGTCGACGGTTTTTGCCTGGCAGATTTTCTTGGTGCTAGCAGTTGACTGTACTTACGTTTGGCCAATAGGATTACTGGATTCTTTGACCTAGATGTCAACGAGTGTAAAGGAAAACGGACGTGCTGCCATGAAAAAGATCTGCCGGAGGTCCCCATGTAGCTGTATTTCCGTTTAGCCAACAGGAATACTGGATTCTTTGAACTACATGTAGATGGCAACGCATCTACAGGTCGGAAAACCAGTTCAAACCACTTACATGTATACCCGCTGGTCCATTTATCATGATTTGTCCAAAATCTTTTAAAATAAATAGTAAATCGTAAAAGTTATCAGAATAAAAGATTAATAACAACTTGCATCCCCCTAAGGGGGATCCCTTTGTGATTTTAAAAGGGGACCTCCATTTTTTTTTGTATATTATGAATCTGCACTTAAAACGTTTTTTTGTCATCATCTTAGATGTTGCTGTATTCGATGTCCGAATTGTGTAATATGCCATTCACTTTTTTTCAACAGGCTTGCACTGCTACCTGTTTTAAAAAAGTGAATGGTGTAGAACGAAAGAACGAGAGCGAGAGAGCGAGCAAGAGAGGGAGATAGAGTGCACTCTAAGGTCGTTTGCCCTTCTGGTGCTTTGTTTTTTAAAATAATAAAGAGTAAATTCTAACAGCGAGAATTCAACCAAACAACTGTGAAAATTGACGAATGATTAAACCACGCTTTATTAATTATTATCGACTTGATTCGGGATGAAGGACATTTTAAGAGCACTAACAACTTGACCCAATGTCAGCTCAAGTTTTGTTGTACACATGCAGTGTACAGTACATGAAGCACACTATAAATTGAAGTTATGAAAACAGATAAATATACCATAAAAACCATATTCTTACTCTTTGATTCGTGAAGAACAGATTACGTTTGAACTCCAGTTGGCAGTTGTGCAATATCATGAGACGACATGAGTCTATGTTCCAATCGTGTTCTTCGATTAAAAAGCACGTGTTTAGAAACGAGTTTCTACTTGTTGCACAAAGTTTACAGATAGGACGGACCGGCATTTTTCGAAGCATGTTCACAACTAGATCAAAAAATAAGGCGCGTATGAAGAGCGGCATAGCTGCCAGGACTGAAAGGCCATCTAGCGATCGATGGAGGAATCGAGATGATGGCGCTGCTATGGAAGAATCAAATTCAAATAGTCCTGAAAATACAAAAGAATTCAATTAAAATCGAAGTAACTAAATCCACATTTTCATGTCCTATCCAAATAATGGTTCTAAGTAAATTTCCATAAATGTTCTCAACAGCGTTTTTCTTCCAATAATTTCGTTTTTCATGTTATTTTTAAATTGGATTTGCTTTAAATCAACAAGTTGCAGTTCAAATGATATATTACTTTTTAAAAAAACGAGCAATTTTCCTATCCGATTAAGTAAAACTTATTATTTATATTCAAGTTTCGATGAAAACTTCCACAGGAGGCAATTTATATCCGGAAATTTGTTTCCAGAAATATTGTTTCTTGATAATTCCCCGTGTGTTTGAAAATGTTTCCTTAGAAAATATTATGGCCTGAGATATTTCCAGAATAGAAAACGATCATATAGTATTTCTGAAAACAAATTGACGTTCAACTGGAGTTAAACAAGTCAGTAATTATAAAGATCGAAAGTGCATTTTACTTATTCAAAGCAAAAATTGTTCAGAATTTAAACATCGTAAATTTCTCCGCGTAAATCGAGTAATTTTTAAATTTAGGGGTCGTCCAATAATTTCGTCACTTTGTTGTTTGATTCTTGTTTTCATCATTCCCATTAATTGTCTCTGAATCCTAAAATATTACAAGGATTTTATTTTAAAATTATGCAGGTAAACTCGGAAAGCTGAATAATATTTCCAAAATGAAGTTCCATAATTCAGAAAGATGCACAAAAGTATATCAGCAATAAGTTATTTCATTTTAGAAAGGTTTAGAAAACTCCGTATATTTAAAAAATAAGCAAATAAAACCCTTATTTATTATCTTCACTACTTCGATGTTGACTTTTTTACAAGTGTATTTTTTTGAATAGAAAACGAAAGAATTTGAAGCATTCTAAAACGTACTCGTACATTTTCGAAGTCGTTCGCCTAAAAGCTAATGGTCGTAGCTGAGAATTATTCATATGTTAAATGTTCAATAAGCAAGGTTTGTTTGTATGAATAGCTACATGCCATTTTTCATATTTTTTCACTGAAACGTGGAAAATCCATTTTTTTCATAGAACGGTAATTACCACTTACTTACATTTTTGCTAATTTTTGCTAATAGTTTCTCCAATTCCTCTCTGAGGATTTCAAACGTAGGTCGATCTGACGGATGCTCTTGCCAGCATTTACACATCATTTCATAACTGAAATAAATTTTCATCAATTCAGACAAGTTCTCTGATTAAATGTCATACGTTTATCTTTAAATCATTGGAATTCAAAACAAAAATAACTTACAACTGTGGGCGGCAATGTTGCGACCTGGCCATCCGATAGCCGGACATTAGCAAGTCTAAGAGACTATTAATAGGCACTCCTGGATAAGGGGTTCCACCCAGGGTCAGAATTTCCCAAAATAAAATCCCGAAGCTCCACACGTCGCTCTTCGTGGTGTACTGCCCTTGCAAAATGGCTTCAGGCGCCATCCACTTAAAGGGCAAACGACCCTAAAATATCATCAAATTTCAGTAAATAAAATTTAAAAAGTCAGGGTTTTTTACGAAATATTAAGCAAATAAACTGAAAAATTCATTTTTCAAATTAACAACAAAATGTTTATCACTTTATGAATGAATACAACAGCTAGTAAGTTAATTTAACAATAAATTATCTGTAATTTCACAAGGAAGGGAATTTATAAAAACAACATTATCAAACAACATATTTCGTTATAGGCCAATCCAAATCTCTTAAGGAGACTTTAATGTTTCCATCAGAAAACAAATTCTCATCAAAAACATTTTCCTATCAGTTTTGGCGTCAGATCTTTTAAAGAAAGTAAATTCATTGATATTATTAGTTTTATTATTAGTTTTATCCTTAAAACTGTGATTCATAATTAGTATTTTCAGTAAACAAGAAATTAAATAAATCAAACCAGCAGAATTACTCACCTTAGATTGTTTAAAATAATATCCAGTCTCGTAGGCAGCCCTGGCCAGACCAAAGTCCGAAATTTTGACCACAAATCCGTCGGCCAACAAAACGTTACGCGTTGCCAAATCTCGATGGATGCACTTGATATGTGCATAAAATGAAAATTGAAAAGGGACATCAATTCAACTTTTTTAAAACAATGCTTCTTTCGGCTCATTTCTAAAATATCAACTCGATTTTCACTCACTTTGATGCTCGCCAAGTAACTCATTCCTTTCGCTATTTGCCAGGCAAATGACAACAAAGTGTCCTCGCTGATGGAAATCTGGTCACAGGCAAAAATTGAACTTCTGGTTGAATCCTGGAATTGTTCAACCACGTGACCAACGTCGTCCTGCGGAAGCCAAGGGTCATTCTCGATGGCCACGTGCTTTTTGGTTTTTAAAAAGGTGAGTAGGTCTCCGTGGGGCGCATACTCCATAATCAGCATAAGACAGCCTGCGAATCGAGTAAAACATAAAATTAGACCTTTAATAAAACCAAACAATAAAGCTGGAAATAAAGGAATAAAATTCTAACGTTTCGTACGGGTTTTATACATTTTTTCAGTTTGATACTGAAATGCATTTTTAAAATGCATTGACGGGAACACGATGAAAATAACACATTTTGAAATGCATTGACGAGTATGCTATGACGATAATAAATATAGAAAATGCATTTCAAAGTTCCAATCTATCATGGTAGGGACATCTAAAACAACGAACAAATAAAAATTGTAATGGTGCTCTCACAGGATGCGCCTTTGGCTGTGGCCCGGCTGCTACGAACAGGCCTCAAAAAGAGTTCCTACATGTATTTAATTAATTATCCCAAGGTTGTAGCCTGTGCCAGACAAAAACGCACCGTGTTGTCGGCAGGGGTCACATGCTGATGAGTTCATATAATAAAGGGTTCATATAATAGAGGTTCGTAAAATCGAGGTTCTACTGTATTTCCAATATAAATGAAAATCAACTTTTTTGTCTATTTTTCAATCGCATAAAAAAATGTGCGTCACATGCACTGCAGTTCTAAAATACGAAATACACTGTTTTCTACACAAAAATTTGAATAAAGAAAATCAAATCTAAGTTGTATTAAACTTGTGCAGATTGAATAAAAAAAGCAATGCAAAATTGCGTGATAAAGAAATTACTTAACAAACATGAACTGGTACTGATTTTAAATCTAAATAACACCTTTTTTTCAAAATTGAAATTCAGCTGGCAGTGAAAGAATTCTTAACCATTTTTCTACCATGTTAAAAATCCAAAATTCCTTATTCCAACCTTAATAATAAAAAAAAATGTCAGAGAGTTTTATAAACATGCATGAACTCGCCTTCAGTGGTGACGCAGCCTAACAAACTAATGATATTAGGATGTTGGCCAACGTAAAGTAGTTGTTTGAGTTCTGATTGCAGCGCATTCACTTCTTCGGATGAAAAGTTATCTACAAAAAATAAAACGTGATCAATTAACTTTGGGACTTAAACTTGTATAGAAAGAATTTAATTACTGAACAGAAATTGAACTTTGGAAGATGAACTCCTACCTGGTAAAGTCTTTACGGCAACAACAGTTGGTTCTGCATGGTCTTTAAGTCCCTCTACCTCAGCTTTGTAGACCACTCCAAAGGCACCATTTCCCAAAATCTTTCCCAAGGTCACGTGGCTGGGTTCTATTTCCCAACCTTCGTGATAATCAATTTCTACAGCCATGGCCGGTAAAAACGTCTTAACAGTCTCGAGCTCAAGCTTTATTTGAATCAAAATTCATTCAAAATCAACTCCAATATTAGTTTTGTTTTTTGGTTTGTTTGCCAATTACTTATTTTGGGGATTGATCCCGGCGTAATACTATAAGCATACATTATAAATGAGCCAAACTTCATGCATGCACAGTGTCCGAATATTACCGTCAAAATATGTTTACAAAGTCACATACTAAAATATATTTTTAAAAATACATTTTAAATTTTAAATTTCTTGGTATGTTTTATAAAAGATGTTTAAATAAAATATATCTTAGAAGGTACATGCAATGCAAATGCATTTAGGCATACATCCAGCAATGCATTTAAAAAAGTATTATTCAACAATGCAATATAGAAAAATGCATTTTTTTAAAATATTCCAAAAATTGCATTTGCAAATATGTTTTGATCATGTGCTATATAAATACTTTTATCAAACCTCGATCACAACTACATTATTTGTTTAATATTTAAAATATATTTCAAAATGGTTTTTTTTTGGTACATTGCAAAATATATTTTAAAATATAATGCACATTGAATTTATAAAAAAAAATTAAACAGTAATTGGTATTTTAAATGTTATTAAATATCATATTAAATACAAGCTAATTAATGTATTTTGTGGATTTTCTAAAATATATTTTAAAATATGTATTTATTTATCGAAATATTTAAAAATGCATATGCACGATATTTGTAAATAACTTTGATGTTCCAATTTTCACATGTTTTTAATAACTTGTAAATGTATTATAAAACAAAAGATACATTTCTCCGAACTGCATTTTTAAAAGGAAACATCTTCAAGTGGTCGGAAAAAATAACAATTTTAAGTCAACACACGACCAAGAAACACAAGATTAATTTTGTGTGCAACGTTTCGACGCCATGCGTCTTTATTCAAGCCCTGGCAATTGCAACTTAAACATCCGTAAGTTTACATCTCCAAGTTAAAAAAGACAGCAAAACATTCAGGAGAATTTTTAACTTGGAGATGTAAACTTACGGATGTTTAACTTGCAATTGTCAGGGCTTGAATAAAGACGCATGGCGTCGAAACGTTGCACACAAAATTAATCTTGTGTTTCTTGGTCGTGTGTTGGTTTAAAATTGGAACTGCATATTCAGAAACATTTTTATTGCAGAAATTTATTTCTAAATTCTTTTTGTTTCAATGTGGGTAAATGCTTGTAGTTGAATATACGCTTGTAAATAAAAACTACCCTGCCCCATTAATATTCGATTATTTGTCACACACAACACCCATATTTACCTTTTCTAGTACTACTAGTCTTTTTAAGCGACAGTGCTTGATTAGAAACCGACCCAGTATCAGTGTAACAATCAAAATTGCGAATAGAAATCCACCGACGTAAATAAGAATATTGTTGCCCACTGAAAAAGTATAATATTAAACATGATTAATTATAATTGAGTCAAATGGAACGTTCTGAAACACTTTCTTCTTGTGATAATTTTCCTTGGAACGATTTATATAAGTTCTCACAATCAGTTCTGTATCAACAAAATTGGTCACCTTTCAAAATATTTAGCATTGTAAAATTTGGCAATTTAACTCAATTTGTATAACAATTTGTCTGATGGAGACTGTCTTTTTATGCACCTTTCATTTTCTTTTAAATCTATGAGCTCGTACAAAAACATGGTTAAATTTTTCATATCTAAAAGAAAATCTACGGAAATTAACAAATACTCACATCGACAAGAAATTCATTTCAAAAATGAATTTGGAAATATGTATAGATTGAAACATTGTAATGCATTTCAGAATACATTTTGCGTGAATTAAAATGTACTTTAAAATGCATTTTAAAATAAATTTCGTATTACATTGACTTGAATACGAAAACGAGAATAGATTTTCAAACGATTTCACGAGCTAGACTACATTTTTAAATTGCACATCAAAATGTATTTTAATAACGCAAAATCTACATGTGTATTCAAAATAATTACAATGTTCTAACCTGTGCATATGTTTAAATGCATTATTTTAAGGGTGGCCAAACGAAATTTTGCCGAAATTAACGATAATAAATGTGTTATGAGGCTGCATGAAAGGAAACGGTTGCCCCAAATTTCTTCCAGCTAATTGCATTTTAGAACGTTAGATGGAACGATAAAAAATGTGTCTAATGCTGTTAGAAAAATAAAAGCAGAAATGCCTGGGATTTCAGATGATTATACATAAATCCACTCGCTAATTCCATTTGGAATTTAAGCCTGCCCAATAATTCGTTGCGTAAGTCCAGTCCAGTACATTTATAATTTAGAGCATATTTCAACGTGTCTGGTATATTATTATCTAAATCATCATTTTAATGCATTTGGCGATTAATTAAAGCAATTGGAGGAACACGTTCACAGCTGCCTCAATTATTTCTAAACCGAAATAAAGGGGGCTGAGGGGATATTAAAAGCTTAGGTCCCTGGAGCCAGCTTGCTATTAATGGAATAATGGGCAGAGAAATATTTATGTTGGCCAGGTGCTGTTGCAAACCTAGGTCCTCTGAGCGTCCGTGCAAGGACGCGCAAGAGGGAAATTTCATCCTCCAGCAACAGCATCATCACCATTAATGGGACATTGCATGTGGAAACCTGATTGGTTTAAACGGGATTTCCCCCTAAACATATCGATACAAATTACCAGTAAGTGGTGGCAATTTGGGACGGGTGATTCGGGAATTCATCTTTTATAACATGCTAGATCTCCCTCGCAACACTCTTGAGGTACTGCAATTCTGATGTCAGAAGCGTTTGAAATATGCATTATCTGCAGTTGCAGTTTTATTATTTTAAGTCTAGCATGTTAACCTACATTGAAAAGAAATGCATTTCGAAAATGCATAAATGTATAGATTCCCACATTGAAAAGAAGTGTATTTAGAAAATACATTTATGTATAGTTTTCCACATTGAAAAGAAATGTATTTAGAGAATACATGAATGTATAGATTCCCACATTGAAAAGAAATGCATTTCGAAAATGCATTTGAAAATACATGTATGTAGATATCCCCACATTGAAAACAAATGTATTTCGAAAACATGTGAAAATACTTGTACAGTATACAGTATATAGATTTCCAAATTGAATAGAAATACATTTAGAGAATACTTGTAAGTATACAGATTTCCATATTGAAAAGAAATGCATTTGAAAATACATGTACGTATGCATAAATTCCCATATTGAAGAGAAATGTATTTCAAAAATAATTTGAAAATACATATATAAATAGATTTCCACATTGGAAATGCAAATGCATTTCGAAAAAAAAATATATATTGTATGTATAGATTCCCACATTAAAAAGAAATGAATTTCAAAAATAAATTTGAAAATATGTATAGACTTAAATACATTTCATAATATATTTTTCGCTATTAAAATGCATTTTAAAGTGCCTTTTCAAAATGCATTTTCATCAATGCATTTCAAATGTATTTTAAAAGGCATTTTAATATTTCCATAGAGAATGGATCGCTATAACTTGTAGAACACTCCTTTTTTGGGTTTGTTTTGTCTGCCACTGGTTTATTCTTAAGCACGATAAAGTTTGTCCAAAATAAGTAGTCCTACCTTCATTCCTCCCACTGCCTTTGCTGAAATTGCTGAAACGTTGGCCAGGTGCCCTATTTTCTTTGAACCGGTTCATCATTACGCAATCTCCTTTGGCGTCTTTGGACGTCCATTCCAGACAGACGCATTGGTCTATGGAGGTGGACGCTTTGGCGCTCTGAGATAGGATCGGGCACCGGAAACAACCGTAGAGGCTATCGTGCAAAGGACCTTGGTACATTTTATAATGATTGTCTGGACACTCTATACGAAGAAAAAATCCACAAAGTTATATAGAAGCTTGACGGTTCTTTTGGAACATTGTATCCTGAAATATTGCGTCTACCTGTGCACTGATTAGTGGTGCGATTCAAGTAATAACCTTGATGGCAATAGCATACTGAGGCCCCAATCGTATTTGTGGACGACCCTTGGGCACAAGGCAAGCATTGACCAGGTCCACGAAACGGCTTGTATGTATTCAGTGGACAGGCTAAAAAACAAATGTTGCATAATTCTTATTTGCAGAAGTATAGAAAAAAAAGGAAAATCTTAAGCTACGTCCACGTTGGAGGAAACATTGAGAACATTTTTTTTACAGTTCTTGCTAGTTGTTTATTGAAATATAAACTGATGAAAACATATTAGAACATTCCATCCACACCAAAGAAACTAATTTTGTGAATATTTTACTAAAGATGCCCATGCTCCCACTTAATAGACGATTCTATGGACATCAAAAAAGCAACGTATAGGAACAGGGTACTCTATTTTGCTTGAGTCTAGACAGTATAAACAAGCGACTGAGTTGAACAAGAAACAAGTTGTCCACATTGAATCAGCAATATTCCAGGAAACAAAAATGTTACTATTATTCCTTTGATCTTAAAGAGTTTTTAAGGAAAGAGGAAACTTAGAGTATATAACTTCTATTTGTGTTGTGATAAACAATAAGGAATATTCAGACACATTCAGGAACAAGTTGAAGGAACAAGCAATTAATAGACAAAGTTTTCTGTCTCCTACAGTTAGGACATAGCGTTGCACTCAAATTAGGCATTAATAAAAAAGTTTAGACTAAAGTACATTATACAGCTATACATGGGTGATATACTATGTACGGTACCTTTTGTGGACATTTGGCACTACTGCGCCGGTTCAAAAGTGCCATTACTCAACATTGTTCAATATGAGATAAAGAAAGTTGTAATTCGTGGTGACAATACTACCATTTATTCAAAATTATGGTAACCTCATATATGTCCAATTTTTATTGAAGATAGAGCTTATTGCTCTAGACTTAATACCGTCTTAAAAGCGATTGTGAGTTTGGCCATTTATAAAGCGGGGTGCTATACTGTATACTTGCTTTCATGACCAAATTTTGGCCTAACCATTACATCACTTTTTCCAATCGGATAATAAATGAAGCAAGCGTATAGGTTTTCGCTTTCTTGAAAGGAAATTGTTGAAAATTGCATTTGAAAATACAATTGATCATGTATGTACGATGGGTGTTCATTAAGTTTCTGCAATCATTAATAAATTCGCCTTTAAGGATTTTAATGAAATTTGTTGGAAAAGGTCTTCCATCATTCCTGAACAAATTTCAACAATATTTTTCAAAAATTGTACGTGCTTAAAATTGGAAAGCAAAGATGGACTTCGAGGACATAGTGGCTCAGCAGCGGTCTATTGCTCGTTTTTTTAAACTTTTGATGTCATTTCAGGAGCAAAACACATTTTGCGTTATTTAAAACGCATTTTGCAATGGATCATTTGCGTTATTTAAAATGGCATATAAACCACATTTTAAAATGTATTTTAGAAATTGCCAATGCATTTTTATAACACAAAATGCACACGTGCTCCAATCTCTACATATTTTCAAATGCATTTTAAATGTATTTCTTAAATTCTTTTCATTGAGAAGCTGCACAAAATTGTCGGTTTCTTGCACAAACACTCCAGTCATGAACGTCTTAGAAACTAATGCCTTGCACGTACGTTGGCAGGTGCCATTCGGTAAAGACTGAAATCCAGGCTTGCATTGGCAGTTAAGATGTTGATGAGTTGAGCCGTTGGAATCCGTGTTTGGCAAGTCGCAATAAATGCACCTAGTGCTGCTGTCATACATTTGATCTGGATTTTGATACGCAGAGCACTCTGAAAGAAGCAAACAACGACACACTTGATCAATTTTGGGAGAAGCCTGCGGTTACCCTTATTTAAATAAAAGATGGGTGAGAACACACCGACCACAGTGAAGGGAGTCGATATCAGTCATGGGTAACTGATGTATAAATTTGCCTCTGACATTTTCCGGTTGAAAGCATGTGGGGATGACGTCCGAAGAGTTCGCTCCAAACTGGTTGGCGTACCATACGCGAAGCCACAAAAGACGACAGTCGCACAGGAATGGATTGCCTTGGAAATTACTGCAGGGGAAATTTGAAAACAAGGAGATATGATTATGGATTTGTATCGTCGTTACTTTTACTTATGCAAATCATAAAAGTGAAACTGAAGTTGGACGTCAGCATCTCGTCATATTCTCTTGGCAATAAGCCGCACGAAATAAGTCATTTATACATGTAGATGGAATTTTCCAAAAATGAAAATGCTATAAAAACTAGTTTTTGCTCAGCTAAGTCAAGATCCACTAAATCAATGAACGAAATTGACCGTTTGGTATTTAACAACCTACCTGCATTCAATCTTGCAGAGCTAGTGTTTGCTGATTACTCAATATTTCAATATGATAATTCGATTCATTCATTCGATTTAAAATATACATTTTCAACAATGGCGAAAACTTGGCCTTTGCTTCGTTTATTTAATTTAAATTTAGAATCTTTGATTCATATAAACATGTACAAAAGGTATATAACCTTTTATTCGTATCCTTCAAACCGCTTGAATAACTTTGCAAGAATTGAAATAATTTCAATTGATTCGATTTGAAATACACATTTTCAATATGGCGGAAAATTGGCCTTTCCTTCATTTATTTGATTTAAATTTAGAAACTTTGATTCATAGAAACATTTTTTATTCAAACAATTTGAATAAACGTTGAACCGTGTTTGCAACATGGCAACCTCTTTCATTCAAATGTAGAATTTTTTTTTAAAATAATCGTTTGAAAAATGGTAGAAAATTTACCTTTTCTTCGTATTTTTGATTCTTAAATTTTTGTCCAATCTACAAGCGTACATCTAAGCATCTAATGCAGGGTACCAGTATACCATCTATATAAATAAAAATGTAAACGACGATCTGTGCATGGTAAGTGAACTCCGACAAGTTCTTCACCGATTGCTTTC
>JAQGAO010006786.1:0-11915 GCA_034697705.1 Ommatoiulus sabulosus | reverse complement strand
GAATCAAGTGTTGGTATAAAGGATCCGGATTTGAAGTATATGTTGTAAGGGTTTATTCTGATTTGAAAGGTAAATTTTTTAATATTAAAAGGGATATTTTTAGTGAAATATTGTTGTTGGTCGTGTGGACAGGAGATAATTTTTTTGTAATGTGGAAAGTAAGTTGAATCGTTAATTCTGTCCAGGATTTCATTTTTGTGTTCCGTTATAATTTTATTTATTGTAAGGTCTGCACATCTGTTAATCTGGGTAGTAGTTAGTATGGAGTTCGGCAACTGGAATGGGGATTCTAGGGTAATAAGAAAATGTTGAAGAATGTTAAATTGGTTAGGAGGTTTGTCTAGCCAGTCAAGGAAAATTTTTTGTTGGATGGAGGGAGATTCTTGAGATTTGCAGTTTTTCCAGAAATTGAAAGTGTGCTTTAGTAGTGTGATAATGATTGGCGTGAGGTTTAGTTCGTTGGCTATTATGTAATATGGAGTTGAGTAGTGCAATCTAAATATTTTTTTATAAAATTGTATCTGTAATCCGGCAAAGCAGTCAGCTCTATTCCAGCCCCAGAACACTGCATTGTATGTTAAGATTGGTAAAAGTAGTGTGTTGAAAAGAGTTGTGTGAGTTTGTATGTTATTTAGTTTTTTGTTGACGAATAGTCTGAGTACAGTGTTCATTTGGCTCTTGAACTTGCTTTTTAAGGATAAGGTGTGTTTAGTGAAGGAGCTGTTACTTTGGAAAATAATGCCAAGATAGGACCAGTTTCTTACCACTTCAATAGCAGTCTCGTTCCAAGTAAAGGTATTTTTAATTGAGGTTCTGGTTCCTCTTGAAAATATAACTATCTTTGATTTATTGATATTAAGGGTTAATTTATTTATCGAGAGATATTTGTGGAGAAGGTTCATTAGGGCCCGAAGGTTTCTTCTGGTTTCTGCCAAAAGTAAAATGTCATCTGCATATAGTAGGTTAGATATTTTGTTGTTCATAATTGTACAACCAAGCCTTTTGGGTAAGAATTGTGGTAGATCGCTAATGAAAATAATGAAAAGCAGTGGGCTTAAAGGGTCACCCTGAAGGACTCCAGAAGTTATACGAGTAGGACAGATGGGGCCATCGAATGCACGGGTTTCGATAGTTAATTGTGCATAGAAGGTTGATAAGTTGTTTAGTAGCAAGGAGGGAAAGTTCAGTGCTTTTAATTTTGACCAGAGAATATAATGATTCACTGAGTCAAAGGCTTTAGAAAAGTCGGCAAAAAATGTGTATGTAGCTTTATGTGGTTTAGCATTACAGGTTCTTATGATGGAGTTTAGAAGTAGTATCTGGTCTTGGGTGCCCTTTTTGGCTTGAAAGGCAGCTTGCTCATTAGGTAAGATGTGGTTCTCGGTGGCCTATTCTGCTTCTCTGCCTGCTATTATGGTCATATAGAATTTAGCTAATGAGGAGATTATGGATATAGGTCGGTAGTTATTGGGGTCTTTAGGGTCTCCTTTTTTGAAGATTGGGTACATTAAGACCTGTTTCCAGGAGTCAGGGAAGTTATGTGAGTAAAGAATGTGGTTAAAAATGGGAAGGATAGTATTAAGTAGGTATGGGGGTGAGTCCTGGAGCATCTCTGGTAAAATTAAGTCCTTTCCTGGAGCTTTACCACATTTAATACGTTTTTGTGCAAGTTTTAGTTTGGCAAAAGTGATTGGCTGATTCCATTTAGTTGAAGATTCAGTGATGTCTGTATTGATTAATAGTTTTATCTTGGACAAGTATGATTTAAATTGTGTATGCAAAACCTTTTTTGGTGGGGAGTATAAGGTGGAGAAGTGTTCTTCCCAGGTGTCTTTAGCGATTGGTGGAATTTGTTTTTTGAAACACCGTTTGTATTTTCCAATTAAAGACCAGAAGTCTGCAGAATTCTTAGCATGTAGTATTTTTTGATGCCATGTCAGCATGAAGTGAGATTTTGAGAGTTGGCATTGAGACTTGAAGTTAGCTTTGCAAGATTGAAGGTGGGATAGCGTTGATGAACCAGGTTTAGATAGAAAAAGGTTAGCTGCTAAGGAAATCTCTCTTTTTAGTTCCACACAGTAAGGGGTGAACCAGGGGGCTTTATATTGTGTAGGTGAATTAAGGGTTTGGTTATGGAGGAGTCCGAGGTTGGTAGCTGAGCTCATAATAAGTTCCTGGAGTTTTTGGTATTGTAGTGGCAGAGGAAGATGAAACAGGATGATTGTTTTAAACATCATTTCGAGGTTAGTGTGAAATCTATTGCCTAAATTATGCTTCCATGTTATTTTAGGATATTGAATAGGGGTTCGAGGGTTAAATCTTTCTTTTATGTTAGTATTCAAGTGGATGGCAATTGGGAAGTGATCTGAATTACAAAAGGAGAGAACTTTGAGGTTTCTGATAAGCGGTAATGTGAGTAAATTTATGATGAAGTAATCTAAGGTGCTATATGTGTGATTGTTATAGTATGTGGGGTACCTTGAAAGTCACCAACTGTTCGGCCATTGAGGATGTAGTATTGCAATTGTTCCATTTCGGTTAACAGCCATTTTCCTTGGGAGTTAGTTTTCTTATCTGTGGAGATGCGTTCGGAGATTATGTTGACATTATTGTTAATTGTTGCAAGAGGGAAGTTGAGGTTTTCTGTGCGTGAATTAAAGTCTCCGGTAATAATTGTGGGTAAATGGCTCAAGTTGTTAATGAGATGCGAAAATTTGTTACGAAGTTCTAAATGCATGTTATTAGGCAGGTATACAGCCACGAGTATGAATCTGAATGGGAGGTGTAGGAGTTTTAGTTTAATGGCTATCCAGTTGTTATGTTCTGAGATTATCTCGGGGCTATCAAATTTCTGCTTATCTAAAGCCACCGAGATTCCTCCAGATGGTCGTCCATATTTTTTGCATTTTGTGGCAGGAGAATGGATGTACATGAATTTGTCTAAGGGCAGGGAGAAAGGCAGAATGGACCATGTTTCCGAGAGACACACGATGTTGTAGTTATTCAAGAGGTTGGCTGTTTTGTTATCCTTGTAGATTGAGTTTACTCCCGAGATATTCCACGCTAAAATCTGGATCTCATTAGGCTTAGGGGTTAAGTGATCGATAATTAGTTTTTTTGATTAGATATCGAAGGAAGTGAATGGAGTACATAGGGTATTGTTTGATATAGAAGCAGAGTTGGAGGTGCAAAGGAGGAGTTTGGTATCGCTATTTGGTTAAGCGAGGTGGTAAGTATGCCCGACAATGCAGCAGTTGTTGGAATAGGACCTATTGAATTAACTTGCAAGTTGTTAGGAGATGTGAGTGGGGGATTATTGGTAAGAAAGTCTGCTGAATGATGGTGGTCAGGGAGAGTCCAGGTTGGGGTAGGAGTTATGATCTTCGGGATGGGATCTATGGTAAATTTTGTTTCGTTAAATATAAGTGTTCCATCAAGTAGTCTGGCCCTTTGTCCTGATCGCTTAAGATGCATTAGGTGGGGTAGTAGGAGTTTGCGTTTGTTTAGAGTGGTTCTACTGTAGCTATGTTCCAGGCCAAGTTTTGCATACTCTGGTCTAGAACGGAGGTTTTGAATGTTGGAAATAAAGGCCGAAAAGAAAGAGTCGTGATCAAGTCTGTGACTAAATTTCACTATTATTGGGGGTGTAGGCTGATTAGGAGAGGGTCGACCAATGGGGTGGATAGCTTCAAGTCTAATGTCGTTTGGATTTGGTATGTTCATGTGAGTGAGTAGTGACCTGAATTGTATTTCCCTTGATATGTTTGGAGGGGGTGGTGAGAGGCCGAATATGACACAGCTTTCCCTTCTAGAATAATTCTCGAGTTCTTCAGTTTTGGAGTTAAGGGCAGTGATTGAATTTATGATGTTAATGTCGTTAAGTGGAGCTGTATATTGAGAAGAGCGGAGGTTTGTAATGTCTGTTTCAATTTTCTGAAAACGAGCCTCAGAGCTGGATTTGAATTGGGTGAATGAGTTTTGAAGTTCCTGAAATTTATTTTCGAAGCTAGATTGGAGGGTGTTGAACTGGGTGGATAGAGATGCCGCGGTTGTTTGGAGTTGGGTTAATGTTGCAGGCAAATTGTGGATAGAGTCTTCGTATTTTGCTTGCTTATCTGAAATTTGTTGTAAAGTGGTGCAAATGTTGTTCATTGTACTAGCCATGTTAGAGAGTGTAATGTGTTCAGATTCTAAGGGGCTAAGAGGCGCTTTCCTTTTAGATGGATTAGTTTGAGTTGGGGCTTGTAAGTTATACATTGTGTTATCTGTTTCGCATCCTAAAGTATTCGGTTGTGTGAGAGAATCAGTATCGGGTCTTGGACCTGGGTTTGGCTCGATACCAGAGCTTAATAGTAATTTGATTATAATCATACCTGAGTGCAGACAGTTCTTGGGATCTACGTTGGTTCTGGTAACTGTTGAAGTGCGATTATCCTTCGGGTAGATGTCCATTTGAGGTTGAGAAAGCATCAATGGTATTGGGTTAAGCAGCATCAGCAAGTAGAGGCATAGGTATCCGTGATGAATCTGGTAGTTCCATAGTGGGCGACAGTAAGTGCGGTGTGAGCCGCCATGGAATGCGCCTGTCGCTGCTCTGTGTTGGGCGTAAGAGTTTCCCATTGAGTTCTCTTAATTTCTTGGTCCAAAAATGTGCGGTGATTCCGTTTTTATTGATGAAAGTGAAGCCTTTCGTTGTTAATTAGAGATTAATTGGTCCCAGGTGTGGCAGAGACAAACTCTGGCCACTGCAAATCTGCGGGTCGGCTATTCGTGTGATTTGTGCTCGTATTGCCTAGTTTTTTTTTGTTTGTTTTTTGTTGTTTTTTGGTATAAATTGAGTTAGTGGCTTTGTTTGTGTATTTGTGTAATCACACCAACTCAGAGTAATCGTAAGATCAATAAAGAGAACTTACCGATCTTCCAACTTACCCGTTTTTCCAACTTTCCGATCGAGAAGTAGGCCTAATTTGGCTAACGACGGAGCACAAGAGAAACGCGACCTATCAGCCTGGCCCCCTGGCGAGTAATATCTATAGGCTTAAACAGTTTTAAATAGAAGTATAACACTCATAAGTGAAAACAGACGGTGCATGTATACATTTTTATCGCTTATCTGGTTTTCAAAAGAATAAAATGTTTTATTAAAATACTAACGTATATAGATAAATAATGTATCATTAATAATTAGCATTATAGAAGAAGAGAAACAGCAACATGTACGTGTTGATCTGTTGTTAAATACACATTATAATACACAGACCTCTGGAAAGGGCTTTCACTTTTAGGATTTATTATATAAACTATAGCTGGACGGCCCGGCTTTGCCCAGGCTGTTCATACATGCAGTTTCTATGCTAGGCCTACCAGGCGAATCTGAAAGGAAGTAGGACATACATAACATGATTAAAACAACAAAGTATTGTAATTTTTTTAACATAGTCAAGTGGCATTAGCAAGAATTAGGTTCACTCGAGTTTTTCAAACCATACATTCAATTTGTATTACAATAGTATAACAGGTTCATCTCTCAGATTCGCCTTAATTGTATAGGCCTAGCATATAGAAACTATGAATAGCCTTGGCAAAGCCGGGCAATTGCACTTATTTTTGTAAATGTGACAATTTCTTATTCAGGATATATGATTGAACATGTTGAAAATCTGGGCTCGAAAAACGTGGAAAATTTGCAAACTTTTCTTCGGACAACGGGGAAAATTTGCAAATTTGTTGGCGGAAAACGTTTACATTTTTGAAAACTTGTCCTTGGAAAATGGGCCCTGAGCTAAGCATGCATGTATACACATATAGGCGTGTTATTTTTGGTTCGCCATGATTGCATTGAATTTCCCTGATTTTTTTAAAATAAGCCATTCCTCCCTGACTTTGTTCTGACTTTTCCAGACATATTAAAGTTTCCTAACTTTTCCAGACATATTTAAGTTTCCTGACTTTTCTAGGTCAATTTATAACATACGGCACGTGTAATTTTCAAACAATTTCTTAAATTTTATAAATTTCTTTTACCTCAATTAAACATTTATTCCAATTACAAATCTTCTACAACTAGGATTTGTTATATATTACATAAATTACATTTATGTACTCTTCACAAACGGAGCCAGTGTTTCTGGAGAGCGGCTGGCACCATCCTGCAAAGAAAGGGGTACAGCCTGGTATACAGGTTCACGATAGTTTGGCATGAAGGTTTGCACGGTGATATTACGTCTGTTGGGGAGCCCATCGAGCCGTAACTGCGTTCGCATAAGGTCTACATGCAATCCTGCGTCAGTTTAATAGCGTTCTCCAAACAGTAAGTGTTCAAAGTGTTAATATCCATTAGCGGAATAATTAAGATAATCGCATAAAATGAAATAGTTCTACTGGAATCGATAGTATACACTTGACGTAACGGTTCGCGAGCACTTAAAATTATAAAGAAAATTCACTTCTTTACCGAAACTCTTTAAGGGCATGCCACTGGAAAACGTACTCCAAGGTTAAGCGTTTAAGTGTTAAATATGGTCACTATTGAAGGCCGGATGCGTAACAAGACTTTACAGACTTATTCCTCACCTTGCAGTTCGTTTTCCAATTATGAACAACAAATGGAAAAAAATTACCTCGTAAACGCCGAACATACACGAGGAACAGCATACGGCATGTAAAAGTATAGTGCAGTTTTTTTATAATGTGAAATACGAGAAATGGGACGATTTAAGTTATGAATTCTAAAAACATAAATGAAGTCGGAATTATTTTAATTATCAAATTTTTTCTTGCTTACAAAGGCCTAGGTTAGTAAAATGCTAAGAAATATGCGCTTTACTTATCGGACACGCCTAAACCTGTGTCCGAAAATCATACCAGTAAATACAAAGAAATTAAACACAAAATAATTTTATTTTATTTATACCTTATATTAATTGAAAAGATTAAACATTACATGTACTTTTCTCTTAAAACATATTAAAAAAAAATTAAAACTACTTTAAACAGGCCGTAATACCATTTGCGAATTTGAGACTAGCAGCAATGTTTAGTGACAATCGATAAATGTGATACAAAAAAGGTGGCACGCGATTGAAAAGGAAACATCAGAGACACGAGGGAATGTGGAAAGGCATCATCTTCCCTCACTCTCGCCTGATGGTGTAATCATTGTAATGCGTTTTAAGTGCGCGCATACATACAGAGGTATAGTTTCCCAATGAAATAAAAATCCGCAGCACTTAAATATTAATAACAGACGAATGCGAGGAGCGATTGTGAATTGGTAAACGAGGAATAGTAACTATAATAAAGAGCTCCTATTATTTATTACAAACATCAATGTTAATATTGAAATACGCTATAAAATCGATAATAATATATATCGAAAACATGATACCAACTTTACGAACTTTAATTTCGAGTTACACGATTGCGTAGTTTCCTTACAACAAAAACACGTGCCTAAAAATGTAAATGGAAGGAATACCATAAATGGTTATCTATTTAATAGAAATAAGAAAGGGTGCGTGAACGCACCCTTAGTTATGAGCGTCATAAAAAACATTCTACAATCGGGGTATCCCAGACCTTCAGGTGCTATTGTGGGAATTTATTTATTTACCGTATGGAATACTTACCTTTTAATATTGATTTAACTATATTAAAATGCTTTAAAGTGTTTGTGGATTTTTGCAACTTCTCGTGGGGAACTTTGCGAGAAATATTGGTTTGGTAAACCAGTCAAAGAATTGTGCAAGGATGTTAAAAAGGATAATTATGGCCACATTATGTGCACATTGCATGATTATAACCCTGTGTGCATGTCCAACGGAATAGACTACCTAAACAAGTGCTCCATGTGTCAGAAACTGAATAAAACATAGCCCTGTGGAAGTGCGAAAAATGTCACGAATTGTGACGAATGTTAAAAAAGAGAAAGCAATATCAGTAAGCAGCTGTAGATCAATTTTCATCATCAACTTAAAAATACAAAAATGTGCACATTTACTTGGTCTGAAACTTTTTTGCACAAATGAAAATAACGAAACACACTGTATGCTATATGGCAATTATTGATTTATCCTAAACTGTGAAATTTAATTATTTAAGTACTTTCTTTTTTAAAGGAGGCATGTTAAAAGTAGTTTTTTTAAGAGTAAAATGGTGTATTAGTTATAAAACGAAATTGAAAATATTTAAAAATATATACCGGAAGGCATTGTAATAAATCTTCACCTACTTTGTCATGAAACAGGCGTTCATATTATAATACGGATTATTTATTTTTTCAGTTTCTTCTATGTGGGTCAAGTGGATTACTCTTAATTCAAGCACAGTGATAATAATTTTAAAGCCGTACTACACTTGAAATTTGAAATGTAGAGAATTAAATAGCTGTATGTTACTTCGTCTTATTTTTTCCTGATTTTCGCTGAAATAAATGAAATAAACAGCACAGTGCTTATGATTTTTAATGAAACATCTATGTTTTATTACCCACCAATACTACCACTTTTTCTCTAGAAAGCCAATATACTTTATTAACCATGAATATGTTTTTATTATTCAATTCAATTCAATTATTTACTCTACAGTCAGTACATATTACTATTTGGCAGGGGAAATCATTATGCAAATTAAGTCAGACTAAGCAGTCTAGTCATGATGGATCCCAACATCAGACTTAAATTATATTTCCAATAATTGAAACTTTAACTAAGAGGATGGGATTACCACGCATTACATAAACATTACAAGAATATTGCTTTAAAAAGGGGTTTTTACCAGGTGCACCACATTCTTGTCAGTTCCTTATTAGACTTTTCTGTAAGGGCGTGCATCTCTTGGACATTTAGGACAATGGTTATGGTCTAGCTTCCCCGGCCAATTCACCCGCATTTTATTTTAATAAGAAAAACTAAGAACTTACTTTATATTCTTGTTAGTCCATATTAAAAGTTTTAAGTTGGAAGACTGTGTTTTGACCTCTGCAGTAGAATTCCTCAAATCATAGCTCCCTTCGTTTTCTTCCAGAGGTCTTTGTCCAACATTCTACTTATTTCTAGGATCGAATCATCTCATATACTGTAGGATCAAAGCTGGCTGCCCCCATGGATTCGTCTAATTTTTCATTTTGAAAAATGGCGAGTCTCTGGAGATTAGCACTAGGGGTAAGGGAGGTCCTCCTCTTTCATCCTCTAATCCTCATAAAAAATAAGGGTTTTCCCCTACATGCACCTGGATTTCACGTCGAGCTGTTCCGCATTTGTTTTCGGAACATTAATCGGTCCATTTCAATCCAATGAAGAAGTCCTTCGTGAGATATGATAAAATGGCGCTGATTTTCACCGATGGACACTCAATGGCGCTTCGACTAAAGGTCCTTTCTCATGGGCCTTCAAGGAAAATTAGGTTAAAATGCGGACAACAAGTATTAGCATAAATTTGGTTTCATTTCAATAAGATCCATAACACGGTGTCCACTAGAGTTATTTAGGCGATTTTTTGCTTACCGAGTTTACAGAGGGTCAGCAACATACATCCACTCGCTTAACGATTGCCCCTTGAGGTTCTTGGTAAGCAAAAACTCACCAAAATAACTCTAGTGGACACCCACCCTTAATTTCACCGCAGAATATGCTGATGATGGTCAACCATAAACTGAGACTTTCACGCTACTTGATGACGTTTCTCATTATATTTCCACTTCAACTAAAGCACATTTTGAGAAATGTTCCAACTATTGGAAAGTATCTTAATTTTTTGAATACAACGATCGAAATTCTCCGAAACAATTTTGGGTTAACTTCAAATTTTTCATTCATGAGTTGTCACCGCGCCAGCCTCCGTACAGGAGCTTTCATGGTATACTTGATTCGCAACAATATAACGTAAAAATAAAAAATACACGAATGGAATAATTGGATTCAATATTTTATTATTTGATTTACTGTCTGATATACACGTATTTCGACACCAGGCTAAATAATTCCTGAAATAAAATATTCAGCGCTTTCCTCTATATCAGATCAGGAGCAGCATCTATGATCTATGAAAGAATTGACAAACAAACCAGAAGTTTCAATGCAAGAGTTGTAAACGATACGAAATTCCCAATTTTAAAGCGAGTAAATGTAATTGAAGTTAAATTTTACAAAATTCTTGATACTGACACCAAACTCCAATTAAATGAATGTTTTTATTTGAATACGATTTTAATTACGTTACAGTAAGATTATAGGTCTCGCAAATTTTTTTCACGTCATCAACAGCTGTGCCGCAATGACTTTCAACATTAGGGAAATTTTCAATTAAATCTTTGAATATCTTCCGAAGAATAAAGAAAATCGAGATTAACATTATATAAATGTAAAAGTACATGTAATTAAGATTCGATGAAATGTGTCTTACATCTAATCCCTCGCAATACTCGTCGATTTTCTTAAAAGGCGACATGGCATCAACGCCCTTCTATAAAAATACCGAGCAGTTAAAATTCATATCGTAAATCTTTGATCATGCATGCATACTGCAATATTAAATCGACATTAAGGTAAGATGCGTATGTTCGTCAAATTTATCTGCATTTATGAACATTTTTACCTAATTTCAGTATGACCTTATTCCAAAAATGACGTGATTTCTATATTTTCATATATTCCATATGATGTATATTTGGAAAATATGCTTAGCAAAATTATTCAATTTGATAATTAAAAAAATTCTCGAGAAGATTTTGCATATATCGTTGTCCAATACAATTGTATATACACGTAGGTTGATTTTGCAAAATTGTCAGTTTTGTAAAATACTCCAAACTCAGTTAATATTACAACATTTTAAACGTTTTCTGGTAATGCAATTTTGAAAAATATTCGCTATACAGTTTTGCTATATTTTCATAATTTTCATTGATTTTTCAGCATTTTTCAATTTTTATTTTACATTTTATTTTCTGCAAAACATTAAGTTTTCGTAAAGTCGACTCGCGCTTTTACGAACCTACATGCATGTATAATGACCCCGAACAAGATCATAAAATAAAAAGTTCCTAAATGGGAATGGATATGTTTCAGAATCTGCAAAAACTTGCGAGTTTTATTCATTTCCGTTGGGTAGACAATTTATTTTCCCTTTCCCTCTTATCAACTGGAAAGCCTGGTCATATCCGACAAATTTGGGGATGTTCCCGTTTCCAGCAATGAAAATTAACCAAATCAATATACACTGTATAAGGAAATTCAGTCGCTAAAAAAGATGGAATTTTTCATTTTAGTTCGTAATTCGGAGCGAAAAGTAAGTTACTTTTTGTGACTAACGCAGCAGTTCGTAAAAACTAATTGTTTTCGTAAATGGGAGGTGTGTATAAACGTAACTTCTCTCCGTAAATTCGATCTGCCATTTTTTTTTACATTTGATTTCATTCACTTCGATGATTAAAAAACCTAGATTAATAACTTACCGGTAACTTCTTTTTAAGGCATACTAGAGAACTGTCTTTCTAATAAATGGATTAATGGTATGAAAAAAAAACATTATTTAACTCGTTAAATATTGATTCGAAATGAAAACGAATGAAATTAAAAAAATATATCTGAATAGGCTACATCTTCAAACACGCACCGTCTATAAGAAGAATCCTATAATTTTATGTAAAACAATCGTCAGAAGATTTCCAAACGTTTATCGATTTAAGAGATACATGATTTTTCAATACTAACAATATAGAACATTTCTTTGCATTCCTAAAGATAAAAAACATAAGAATCGTAAGTATTACACTATACACTCTAAGAAATAATGGTAAAATTGGGTGTTTCACAGCACCTGTGGGTATTTATACACCCCATTTGAGGTGTTAGTAAATTTTGAGGTGTTAATAAATACCTTTAGGTATTTCAATGCACCAAAATAGGTGTTTCATG
>JAQGAO010006785.1:0-11916 GCA_034697705.1 Ommatoiulus sabulosus | reverse complement strand
CCTTTATTAATCGCCGGGGGGGTTCCCCGGAATTTGCACATAAGCGCCCCGGCGCTTAATTCAGTTTTTACGGTATTTCCTGGAATTACAAACTTCAACAACACTGGCTTGGTGTTGTTGACTATCTTTGGCCTATTTCTGCGCACGAGGGCTAGACATCAACGCCAGGGGATCTTGTACCAACAAAATTTGCTTTTAAAAAATTCCATTTTATGTTGTGAACGCATTATTTATGAATCATGTCTTAAAATTTCTAAAACTTCGAAAGTTATAATGCCTTGAGGAAATTTAAGACTTGTAACATGTCTAAATTATGATTCTTTTTATAGTGTTTATATGCATGAATTGCATTTATAAACTTTTAAATGTGTAATAAAGCCTGTCTTGCTATAGAAGGCATGACCATAACATGTTATGTAGCCTACAATGTTGACAAAATTATCTCAAGAAATCTAACAAATGTCAGGTTAAATTAGGCTGCATATTCATTAAGGAAGACTAGGTTACCATTAAGGAAGGTACCTATAACTCGATATTTATGAAAATAACTCGTATCTCCAGTCCTCTGTCTTTTAAAGTGCCGTTGAGGTTATGTTCTACAACAACATGACCTTTTCCGGTAGTGACCACGCCATGGAATTTAACTTAGTGGCACAATTTATTTAAAGTCGGTCGATAAATTGAACTTCCACAAACAGCGCATAATTCCAACGGAATAAGGACATTGTAAGACATGTATTTTTTTTTTGTGCATAATATGTAGACGTTTTCAAGAAACTATTAGCTCACCAGACAGAGCTTAGGCAGTTTATTTGAGACATGCAAAAGTGGCATTTACTTGATATTTATAACTTGTTGACATAATGTGTCAGCATTAAGCTACGTCCACCCTGGAGAAAAAAATATAGAGGAACTGTCTGTTGCTACTTATTGTCAGTTTTTTCTGGAAACGTACATGTATGTAACGATTGTGCATATGTAAATTTATGTAAACGATTCAGGTAAAATATCATGTAAACACTATAGAATAACATTATGTGAAAAAACTTATGGAAACAAGTGGCAGCAATTAGCAACAAAACGTTCCTCTATGTTCCTCTAAAAGTTCCTCCAGTGTGGACTAGCTAATTAATTAACACGTTACATGCATTTTACATGATTTTCTTTTCCGTTATAATTGCTTTAAATATAATCTTCTTAAACACTATAGTTTTGTTACGGTATTAGGCCTACTATAACGATATGCAAGTGATTTCAATTTTTGGAAAATGTCATGTACTCAAACATGCCTGGTCTACTGAAAATATCATTTATATACGTGTAATTATTATTTCTTAATTTGCGTTAATAATGCCTTATTGTAATATTTTTATCAAAAATACATGTATTTTAATGGCTAAGGTAACATGCAACTTTGCATGCTGACACGACAACACACTCTACAATCACGTAAACGAATTATTTACAAAATTCTGATGTGAGGCCACACGTCACTATACAGTGTGATATAAACCATACAAATAACAAGGTTTTATTTTATCATAATTCAGCTTATATTTTAGGAAAATTTATCCTATAAAATACTGTACAATGATGTGAGACAAACGTCTTGAAGCAGACTAACATAAATTTCAGCTCACTTTCATTTACAAATGCAGTCCTGTATACCAAAGTTTCAACAGAATCTTGATTTACAAATAAAAGACAAGGCATAAACGAACATTCAAGTAGGCTTGTCAAAAGAGGTTTATTGACAAGAAACAAATATACAAAACTATTTGTACTGTAACACACCTTCTCCTCGCAGGTTTCCAAACTGTGACATTTGCAATAGTCATACTTTCTCTCATAGGCAAGATTATTCCAAACATCCCAATTTCATATCGTTATACCGTATGTGTTAATATATTCTTTATATGTTGTCACTCTATCAAAATTGGGTTTTTTGTTTACTTAATTCAAAAAAGTTTTGGAATGCAAATAATGTTTTTCTGCACAATTAAACACCAGGAACGAATTATGACGAGGGAAGGATCACCAGATTATATGGGTCAAAAAAGAAACCTCGCCTTAGGTTTTCAATATAGCTCAAAGCTATCTCAAATTAAGGAAAATTGTACACCAAGTTTTTTGCTTGGATTTTTTGCTTGGATTGGGTTCCACTTTTCCCAATGGAAAAGTACAACGTAATGATGCTATTGATATGTTAGCAACATGCTCGGCAATCATTTCAACGCGTCAAATCTATGACACGTGTTCTTGAGAAAATTACATGCATTTTAATTCACACGTGTCAATGCCATTTTTTATAGTATAGGCCTTTTTCCCCATTAGTGCCCGAAACTAATCCATATGAATACTAACGATGAATTAGGTACATGAATTAGTGGGCATTAATTTACAAACATAGACAAAGTATAGTTTTAAATAAACAAGCTAGAAATTGTACGAAACAATGAAGTATTAAGGAAACGTTTTCATATATTTTGTATATTTCAGTGAATACTTCTTATGTGCAGAGAAATTCAAATGATATCCAATGACAACTTTCTATCAATAACATATAGAATAACTATTTGCAGAAAAGCATCTTTTTTATTGTATAGGTTATTAAATCACCATTTACTAATACTTAATTACAGAACAGTAAATATTTCAAACAATACTGTAGATACGGTTAGTATGATACCGTACATACATAAAACATAAAACATTAAGGGTTTTATTAACGAGATTATGGGAAGTGTACGTGTGATATGAAATGTTCATTATTAATGGATATCAAACGCGATTGATTTCTTTTTAAAAATAGTACAAATCTGAGTAAATGTTCAAAGTGGACAATTTAGCTTTCCATTTGAAAAATTACATTTGAAAATTCTGAAGAAAATGTTAAGTTGGAACTCAAATGGAAAAATTATATAAGGGCATACATGGCATAACGTATGTGTAGATTATAGATATGGAAAAGTTTACAATTAAATGTGTGGCTATACATGGAGCAATCAACATGTATGCCGATATGTGTGGGCGATATGGATATATTTATCCAATTTTGGTTTGGTGATATATCACATTTTTCCGCTCGGGACAACCACGACATTAATTTACATCAATGAAGCTTCTGTGTGCTGCTTACAGCTTTTCAAAATATGGGTTACAGCACTTGACCCATCATGACACCGGCAATTCGAATGCATTCCCTGTGGACTGCAGTGTAATTTCCAAGTACAGTAACCAGTTAGTAAAGGAGAACAGCAAGTGCTCATCAGTATGGAAGTGTTGTCCAACGGCTGAACTACGGCCATGCGCAAGTCTGACGAATTGATAGGGGGTAACTCGAATTCATCTGACCCGACAACACGAATGTCACGTGGGTCAAACAATTTCAAAATCATGTTAATATTTTGACAGGACTGCCCCCATTACGTACAATTATGGCTTGAAAATTTGCTTGATGACCTCGAAATGAAATCTTAAGTATAAAAAGCAAATTTTCAATGTTTTTCACTTCCTCGGCCAATGAAAATTGTTGCAATTTTTTTTCAAAATGTATTGCTGAAAGTGTTTTTCAAAATGCATTGCTGAAACATTTTAACCAGATTAAAAATGAATTAGACGTACTTCCTAAATTGAAAATTAACCGATTATTCACACAACATCTGTCCAGAATTCAATTATTTGAATAAATCCCACATTGAAGTGTGCAACATCCAGTTGTTTAGCATTCAAATTGGAGATCTTTCAAAACTGATTGTTTTGTCATAAACTTGTGACATTGTATGATTGATGGCCTATACTACAAAGCACAGTATGGTTGTCAGGGAGTTAAACTTCTGTGCAATATACATTAGTTCTGATGCAGGATTGAGTCTACTGCATCGGAAATGCTTGTGACCAGACATTTTTCGGATTTCGAAATATTTGAATAAAAAACATAATGGGAATGGGAACAAATCTAAACATAATATTCACTTATGTTTCACTTGTACATATACCTTATACACATAGCATGAAGGTGTGCGATATTATTGAATGCCTTTAATAACTTGTGTACATTGAAACATCGGAATGCAAAAGTGTCACTATCACAGTCACTCCTGTGGACAATCCTTGTTTCTTTGACGTCTTCAATTATTGCATTTGTCAGTTGTCAGGTGTGCAATTTTCCACGTTTTATGTCATGTCGGCGCTCACAAATTTATGATTTTGGAATATTTGTTATTTAGGATGAAGGATGCACAACTTGTACATCTCCACAATGTTAAAAGTTTTTGAAGTGTGTTGAATGCACGCTTCATATGACATACTTGTACATCAGCAATGCCATATAACTAGGCATGCATGCTCTTTGTTAAGTTTTTTTTTCTTAGAAAATTGATTACGGTTTTAAATCTTCCAGGAAACAGGTTTAAAAAAAAGTTGCAAAAAAAACATGGGAGAAAATTCTTAATCGAATGGAATTAGGAAGCGAGTACAAAAAAATACGTAAAAAATACCTTCCGGAATTGAATGAGTGCACCCAGGAACCGCTCTTTCGAATGTCAGTGAAATGAAAGAATGCGAATGGAAAAGCTGAAAACACTTTCTCGGAAGCTTTTGCAAGGAACTACCAGAAATCTTCAAAATTAGGTCATTCTAGTGGGTCGTTAGCACCGTTAACCCTTTGTTTTTTTGCGGTTCACTAATTATCAGGCCCCACCTGATACGTTTAATGCACTTTCAATTAATATCACTTGCTGGACATGTCACCTAATATGAGGAAGTAGTTTGGATAATTGATCATGCAGTCCTGCTGTAAGAGGACAGAACTTTTGAATCATTTATGATATGTCGCAAATTTCGTCGGATTCAATTAATACATCAATAACAGAACATTTTAAGGGTGGAGTTCGTAGATACAATTTAAATACTCATTTCATGTTTGCTATAGGCATGTATTTACAATGTTTTTCGTTCAATGCGATTTTTCAGTTTAGTTTATAACGTAGTGTATATCCTTGAAACAATATTTGATAAGGAAAGTGTTATACATTTTGAGTAGTTAGCAGAATAATAAAAAGGGTAACCATAAGTTTAATTTGTAAAGGGTATGGCAAATGAATGACGTCGTCATTCTTTAAAATACGGATGATGACGTCATCAAATTTTAATGAAAGATGTCATTATCAGGATTTTACGAGTGACGTCATTATCAAAATTTAACGAGGGACGTCGTCATAAAAATTTAATGTATGATGTCATCGGCGGAATTTAACGGGTGAAGGAATGATCAGAATTTAGAGAATGCGATCACCGTTTATTATGATGCCGTCATGGGACATTTTTCGGACACTTTTAAGACATCTAAAACCGCAAAACTACCCACATAAGTCGTGGAACGACGTAGTTCTAAGACAAAATAACTACGGGGTGGGCCACTAAAAAGTAAGCCAACTTTACAAAAATCATGAAATGGTTATTTGGTAATGGATTTTAATGAAAATTTGTACATGTGTACTTAAATAGGATACAAAAAAATTCCCTATTCCACTTTGTGTTCAAAGTTAGCACCTTTCGCGGAAACACAAGCCCTAAGGCGCATGCGCCATTGGGCGATTGCCTCGTCGATTGTTGTTTGATTAATTTCATTCCAAGCGTCCAAAAAAGCCTCATTAAAAAAGAACGTGAACGAGGGCAATTCGAAAGTAAAGAGAACAACAATATTTGTACAAATTTTCATTCCATTCCATTAACAAATAACCATTTTATGATTTTTAGAAAGTTGGCTTACTGTTTATTGGCCCACCCTGTGTATAGCGTAGGATGAACAAACTAGACCTATAGGTTTTCTTTGAGTGAATAGTACATGTATATAGTATCAAATTTTGGGCAGTTTTGGTAACGAATAATCGGTATCGAATAACGCAGCATACAATATAATGTACATCGTACATGCATGCTATATATAATGCAAAATGAAAGCTTTCTCTGTCGATTGGCTATCAGATTCCTCCGGTCCAGCCAAAGTGGCTATCCTTGTATGCGACAAATTATTAACATATGCGAATCAATTCAAATCAAATCAGTCCTTGTATATACCTGGAAAATCCTCGTGCAGACTTTTATCTCCAATACGGAGTGACCAATCCCCTTAAAAATACACCCATTCTAGAGGTGGCGGCGGCGAGGATATTGGAAACCCAGCCTATTTTTCCATTCCATTAAAAATTATAAGGTCTGCAGGCCTTAAGACCATAAACGTTTTCGGGTTTATATCGAAATAAGTCTGGTATTGTTTCTATGGCGCTGTTTGCAGGGGGATGTGCAGCTGGTGACCGATGCCTGGCATGGGTCCTAACCCTAGAAAGAGGGGCGCAGAGAGGTCCACATTGTCGAAATGTAATCGGGCGTTTTCAGTTCCATCTCCAGGACGACCGAGTTTTGTTTGGCCACAATGGACCGTTGCCCCCAATTTCCAACGCATCCCTATAGGAAGAGCTGACTTTTCGGTTAATCATTTTCCCTTTACTCCACCCCTAGATTCCTAGCTATAGGTCCCCCTTAAACTCCTTCAATTTTTCTCAATCACCCCTAGTGAATGCGTCGTCGTTAATCATTTTCAAAAATCAGCTTGTCTTCCTATAGCCTTGTGTTATTGCCGATCAAATACTTTTATCAAATTGAAGGATCTGTCGCCAATTTTTTCATCTTCCTATCTTTATTTCACCCTCTTCATATTTCTGATCGTTTGGGGGGATCACTTTTGAGCCGTTATATCGAGCCATGTTTCATCGTTACTCTATTCCCGTCAATAGTTGACCTTCCAGAGCGAAAATCGCCGTATTACCTCATCATTTACATGCACACGTATACTGTATATAGTCAAGCTGTTATAACTGCACACTGGATGTAAACACGCAGTTTTATTGGAATAAGAAATATATAAAAACTACTGAGGAGGATAATCGATGGAAAAATTCAACTAAATTGACAGGCTAATTGGTTTGAAAATTCACTCAAATTTATCGCTGTTTACAAACCAATTAATGGTTTTCATTTTACACACTTGACTTCTCGAGTACCAAAGTGCGATTCGAAAAGCTTTTGTCCGAGTACTCCTATTATGTTTTTGCGAAGCAGTGGAGAATGCAGTCGTTTAATTCTGCGAAACAATTATAAAATTGCGAATAATGCAAATGTGTAAATGTGCATGTAATGCGTATATCTACAGTTTGTGTATGACCGAAACGAAAGTAATTTTGTTTTAACACAAGTACATGTAAAAAGCACATTTTCTTATATGGAAGCAAGCATTAATGAAGTAATTACATGTAATTGTCAGCTTTTTAAATCCAACCTTCAAGGGTTTTCTCGTTGCATGACTTCGATCAAAGTGATGGACGCATGGTCATATTTTTTTGAAGAAATACTCATATTTTCAAATTCTAAATGCGGATGTCAAAGTTGCATCAAAGATGACCATTAATGATACCAACATGGCGCTTGGGGGGCTGTCACGTTTATAAGCGTGTAGGCTACTTTTTTCACAACAAAGTTCAATCGGCGATTGAAATATCAGCTGTGGAAGTAGAAATATAATTGTCGTGCGAGCTCGCTATATACATGTAGTTAAGTTTTATGACCAGAATTTGCTGCTTAAATCTATTGACACTTGAAACAATGGGAAGTGTTGTAAAAAAGGATTCTTCGCAATACGGACCAACTATCGTTTTCGGTTTCCCATGCACCACGCATCTCCCTTTCCCCTAAAAAAAGTTTTAAAAAAAACGTGCGACTCTCCGCTCTGCCTCAGTTTTTAGGGGGACATATCGCGTATTTTGCTCGTAACCGGTATATACCATGAATAGCCCCGTCAAACCGAGGATATAAGGTCACTTATAATGTGAAATTTGGAGGATGGGAGGGCTAAGATGACAAAGAGACGAGACCATAAACTGGTGACATTACAATGGGATGGATGGGGGGACGTGCTGGATTCATGACCATCTCATCGGACGCACAAAAGAAGAAGCCCATAAATTAGGAATTTTATGGATATGTGGTGTCAATTTCAATGCCTGGTAAAGGTATTATTAAAACAATAGGTAGGACCCAGCTTGCCTCTGGGTCACTACGCCATTGACCATTTACAACAATGACCGCATAAGCTGGACCAAACTCGGAGCGTACCTACCCTAATTACGCGGACAACACCTTTTTTCCCACAAGACAAACATTTGGCAGGGAATTTAATTACTTTACCCCGAGTGGGCTATTCACGGTGACCCCTCTTTCCTGACCAGCAGTCTGCAGACCACTTGTCAAGCCAGACCACCGAGTCAAGTTGTCCACTGAAAATTTAGAGGTTCATATTTGCTCGTGTTACAGTTCATGTTTGCTTAAATGACAGTAATATAACCTATGAAAATATACCCATGGCGGCACATGTTTTGACAATGCACACTCTGAACAAAAAGTTTTTAAATGTGTCAAAGTTACTGAACCTTTCATGGTTTTATACAGAACATGCACGTTAGAAATTTATACAATAATTAGCACTTTATAAAATAACTTTCGATATACTACCAATATGACGATGCGAGTTAATATACATGTAATTATTAAAAAGAACTTATAACCGACCCTGCATTTGACCTGGCATTTGTGTACAAACGCACACTTTAATAACCCATATTTTTTGTGCAATAAGAATGTACATGTACTGCAATTTAACGCTTTAAAATGCTGCCTTGCAAATGTCTTTTTTAAAAAAAATTTACGAAGCTTGTATACTGGCTTTTAGATTTTTTTGAATACCTTTGGATATTAAAAAAAACCTCTTGAAACATTTGGCTCAAGTTATAATGTCTTATAAAAACATTTGGGTGTATGCAAGCGTCTATAATTCACCTTTATTTCTTAGTGTTAAGATCGGATCTTTCTGAGAATAACAAAATTGAAGAATTTATCATATTGGTTTATGCTTAGATTGTTGCCACAGGACAATATTCGACATCTTAAAAGAAGTCAAAATCCAAAATGAACCTGTAAAGCTGAGACCTGGAAAAACGAAGCACATTAGGAGGCTGATGATCGAGATCTGCTAGCAGCTCCATCCCCAATCCTCTTCAGCTAGACTTATAACAAAATCTAGTGTTTTGCCAAGCTTCTCATTGCAATTGTTATTTTATTTTTCATAATGACAAAAAAATTGACACGCATTAACGAGTAAGTTTTGGTCAGGGTATTTTGTATTTTAGTCAGGGAAAAGTCAGGGAAACCTAAAATGAAAATTTTGTGGCCGCCCTGATACAACAGGACGAATGCTTCTTGGTTGAATTCCTCACCTTTTTAGTGTCAAACATACTTCCCTTTGCCTACTGATACGTCGAAGTAACTCTCATCATTGAAAATTAACTGCTTCCATGTATTATTTTGTGTAGAACGAGAACTTTTCGCCCAAATGTCTAGTTTCATTCTTTAGGCAGAATTAAGCAAAGATTTCATGGGATTGCATGTCGTCTCACGGATTGGTAAGATGCACTTTGTGACAAAATCAATTAATATGGATATGTATCAAAAAATTTCGGCAGAATCAATGATGCAGTCATCTGACATCTTGTATCCTAATGGTGATTTCATCCACCATCTTGATCATCAGCCTCCTCGTTTTTCAGCCTGCTACATTTTTTCCAGGTCTCAGCTATACAGGTTGATTTAGATTTTGGATTTTGCCTTCTTTTAAGATGTCGAATATTGTCCTGTGGCAACAATCTAAGTCGGAGCATAGATCTGCCACTAGGCACCCATTTCGATGCAATTTGACAACCCTTTTCTTCTTCTCCAATATAATGTTTGGTTTCTTGCCCATAGCTTCAACTCCACAATAGGTATTGATGAAATTTTGCTCAAATAACATTCACCACATGCTGAACAAGTTGTCTGAACAAATTCAAGTCTATCTAATAACTGGACGTTTTTGAAAACCAGATTTAAGGACACAGTGCATAATTCATTGAGACAAAAATTCACATTTTTATGTTGAAGGGGTTAATTTGCGCTGATGGATGGATTCCGAGACTGTTCAAAATATATCGATCAAACTTGAAGGGCAGAAGAGAAGGATAACCAAACTATGTTTTCGTATTTCGTTTATTGCTCTTTGATCAGTCGTTATTGTTTTATATAGATTTGAAATTGGTGTTATGAATAAAAATGATGAGTGCATAATTCATTGTGAATGGGCTGCACATAACAAAAATGTGTGACAGATGAATAATCATCAGTAAATGAAATTATGATTCGAGTTCATAAATGAACTATACACTTAAATGGATAACAAACGCCCCCTTCTTTATCATTTACTATTTATTCCAGGAGTTGGTAACTAAATTAAATTGATCATTTGAGTTCGACAATAAAACAGGTATCTGAAACAGGGTCCCAAAACATTATATGTTTAATGTCCACTATTAAATCATTTCATTTAGGAAAGATATTTCATAATAAGGGTTGGAAATGAAAATATGCCAATTATTTAGGATGTTTTGAATAAGTCAGTATACGCGTATACATACTGTACATCCCACGGATATAATTTAGAAATTTGTCTCAATGACACCTGTCAACATATACGCTGCCCATCAATGTTCGCCTTCCTTCGCACGAGATGGCGCTGCATGAATGTCCAACGAAAGCAGCAGGGTGCTTATACAACCCCGCACGCATCCCATCTGAAGAGCAATCATTTCTCTCTCACTTTAATCTTTGCCACTAAATGCACCCAATTTTTAATCGTCTAGCAATTATTCTAATGAGTATTTTCGCGCACACGTCGACTCCGCAAACTCGTTTTAATAAGGCTCTAATAAATAGGAGAAAATTTGATTGTCAGATCGCGTCCGTCGCTATACGATATTTTATGCGGGGCAAGTGACATTTAAATGGTATGCATGCTTCTCCTGGCGCAATTTCAGTGAAATATGACGCTGCTAATTTAAATAAATCACTCCGTTTACGAGCTCGAAAAAATGTCCCCAACTCGTTCCCAACGGGAATACTAAATTGTTGGATAGACGAGCATCTCCGACCCATAATTTGACAATAACATCCTAATTCGTCTTTATGAGCATTATTTTGTCCACATTCCAACCCCTATCGTCCCATCATCCCCCCATTCTCTTTTTTAAACGATAATAGGCCTATATATACAGCCTTATGCTCCCCCTCACCAATTTTTTTGTGCTATACGTGCGAATAATTTCGATATCAAATGCATGCATTGTCTTAAAAATGTTGTCTCACGTGTGCGAAACGTAGCAACAATTCGAGGAATTTCCAGTAAACACTTAAATCGCATTTTTACGAATTTCTTAAACTTGTTGTACACGAACATGAAATATAAATTATGTGTCAGCGGGTAAAAAAAACTTACGGCATAACGAGCATATGAATTGAATGTTTATGGGTATCTAGAGTTAAGCGTGTATGTTTTTGGTGTTTTTCGTGCTTTCCTCTCTAACGTATAAGTTATTTTAAAAAATGCCAAGGGGAGAAAAACTGGGGATTTTTACCCTCCTATTTATGGTACCCATTACGCAATAATAACGTTTAAAATGTGATGCAGTCTAAAGTGGATGACCACATGAGTTCACAGAGGTCGCAGTTCGCACAAATCACGAAATCAAAAATCACTGTCTTAATTTCCAGGTTTCCCAGGATATTCCAAAAGCATTATATTCCTATACATGTATACTGTATACGTGTAAGCATATCCACTATTGTACATGCAGGGTTGCCACCACATTTGAAAAATCGACTTGCCTGACTTTGCCTGACTTTTGTCCATTTTATTCTGATTTTTGCCTGACTTTGCCTGACTTTTCATACAATTTTGCCTGACTTTGCCTGACTAAAATTAAAGTTAAATAGCTT
>JAQGAO010006784.1:0-11916 GCA_034697705.1 Ommatoiulus sabulosus | reverse complement strand
CTTTGTGTCCAATGACCCCGTCCTAGTCCTACATAACCACGCGCTGGCTTCAGAATTCTCATAGATATTCTCACTACTCATCTTTTGTTTGACCCTGTATGTTTCCAGAGTGCTCTTTGAGTTCAATTCTTTACAATGCAGTCAGTACATAGTACCATTTGGCAGGTGGGATCATTATACAAATTAAGTCAGACTAAGCAGTCTGGTCATGATGGACCTCAACATCACAATTTAGTTAATTTTCTCGTAATTACCGGGACTTTAAGAGGAGGATGGGATCATGGGATACCTGCTTTCCACGCACTATCCTCCCACCGATGTACTAGGCGTTTTATTGAGGCATCTGATTTGGCCCAGCTTCCATTATTGCCTGACTCAACTCCTAGCCTGAATGCAAAAACCTTTACCCTTTTGGTCCAATTAGTACACCAACCCTGTCCTGCCAACAAACCCATACACCTGTCTAACTGGATTGTCCTTTTTGAGGATCCATAGCCTACGTAGGAAAGTAAGCTTGCTAATCATCTCCCTATAGCTTCAAAGCTCGACTTCTACTTTTTTAGAATTTATGAATATTAATGGCATTGGGTAAGGGCATGTGAAACTGTTGACTTATTATCGTTCTATCCACCTTTGGCACATGGTGTTCAATTCATGCGACAAAAATAAATCGTTGTCTTAAATTCAATTATTTTCCAGCTCTTTTTGTCCATAAAACGACCATACCGTAGCCATGGAAGCATGTCAGTTTAGCGAGAATTTTTGGTATTATTTAAAAGATCATTATATAATTGGCATTGATGCAATCTACAGAGCTCTTTGATTTATTGCATTCATTGCAAGTATTCATAACGACCTGACCTACGACAATTTATCCTTAGATTGAAATGCATATGCAAGTTTATTAATTTGCATCTATGCAAATATAAGTGGCACTCAGACAGAAGTTTTACACATGGTACTTTTGGCAGTCATGCATGAAGTTAAGTGCAGTATGCAAACAGCTATAACCTTGAGTGAATTTCTTTAACCAAGTAGCATGTCGATTTTAACATGGCTGTGAAACTTGCCATTTGTAAAGCTTCTGTCTGAGTACCCCTATTGATTGATTCCAAATGTGTATCTTCTGACTTACTCGGTTGTAAACTTTTGGAAAGCATAAACTGCAAAAGTAGTGCATTGCTTGCAATTTCTTTACAAAGACCAAATGGGTTTTTCTTAAATGTAACACTTCAACAATGCATTCTAGGGTTGCATCATTAACTGACTAATGGTAATGATACTATACTAAATCCTGCTAGAATGCTAAAAAATTAGAATTGTTTATTATATTTCAGGAATTAATGTCATTGGCTAAACGGAAGAAAGTAGAAAATCCAAATGATGCTTCAACATCATCTCTGACGTCAACGCCCGTTATTAAGCCTAAGATGGATTCTGATTCAGCAACATCAGAAAGTGACGATGAGGTTTGTTTTACATCAGCCAGTTTTCTAACTTGGTGTATAACTAAATGTATTAATGTTATTTTGAATTGGAATATTGCAGTGGACTGCAGATGGCAGAAGAACAAAAAAGAAGAAGCATAAAACCGGTGGCAATAAGACCTCTGGCAAGAAAACATCTTCTAACAAGGGAGAAAGTAGCTCTGAACCAGAAGAAGGTATGTTCGCTTTTCGTTATCATTTTATCTTTCCTTATGCAGGTAACTTAATGCATTGCTTTATAGAGTCTGTAATCTTTTAGCAGAATTTCTTGTTTGATTTTTTTTTGTTTACTATTACCGTTGGTGAAATACTGTACACATACAGTTGAAACTTGAGAAATTAATAGTCATGTGTTATAATTCTTGTGATGAAATGTTATTCGGCTTATTCCATCATGTTAGGTGCTCAGCATTAAGTTTAGTTTGCTTGATAATGAATGCTCATCTAAAACCTTGATTGATTTCTTCGAATTTTACAATTGTAGGTGAAGTCTCTGATTCTGATGCAGAGTCAGCATCTGGCAGTGGATCAGATGGAAGTGGTTCTGATGTTAGTGATGAAGAATTTAATGATGGCTATGATGAAAACTTGATGGGGGATGAGGCTGACCAAGCTCGCTTAGCCCAAATGACTGAAAAGGAGAGAGAACAAGAAATTTTCAACAGGATTGAAAAAAGAGAAGTCTTGAAAACAAGGTTAATATGCATGGCTTTTGGTATACAAAATTTCAAAAATATCAGTGAATTTCTAACATGAGCATTTGTAAAAAAAAAAATACCTGTACATCGTTGATAACCATAATGTGTTTTAAACTCAAGTCTTTGTTAAATTTCACTTCACTATACATTAACATGATCTGTAGCAGATTTGCTGTATGCTATAGCGTTTGTGGACACCAATTTATTAAATAAATATGCATAAAATATAGTTTTCCATGATATTTCATATTCATACTTGTAAATCTGTACATCACCTAAAGGCCCAGTGTGCAACCAAGGGCACTTTCTTGGCAATGTTATTTTAATGTTTTAATAGCATTATATTTGGGGAAACACTGAATTCTGATACATTCTATGATTAAGGCATGATCAATATTTATTTACACAACAAGTGATTTTGAATTATGTTTTCAAAGATTTGAAATAGAAAAGAAACTGAGATTAGCGAAAAAGAAGGAACAAAGGCGAAACAACAAATCTGATCAAGATAAATTGAAAATGGATGCTAGCATGAGAAGCAAAGATAGGCGCAGAACCATAGAAGAAAAAAAAGATAAAGTGGATAAAAAAGCACAAGCCATTAAAGATCTGCGAGCTAGAAGAGAAGAAAAGAAGAAAAATGGTATGATTTATCTAAATTCTAAGTTTAAATCATTACAATCTTCAACTTTTTTTTAACAATGCTTCTGCTTATTTTGTAGCGGAAATTCAAGAAAAAATGAAACAAGAGCAGCAACAGGATGCATCAGGAGCAGAAGATGCGAAACCGAAAAAGTTAAAAACTAGTGACATTTATTCGGATGATGATGATGAAGAATCTGATGGTGAATCAGAACAGGATCAAAAGAGTGAAAATTCCTGGCATTCGGGGAGCGATGACGAAAGAGAGTTAGTTTCCATTTTATGAAAAAAATTCTGTTATTTGCTTAAATACCTTAGTTTCCAACTTTGTAATGTCCAAATGGTTACAGATCGAGTGATTACAAAGACAAGAAACTACAGTACATTACAACCAAAGAAGAACTCACTAAAATCCGACTTTCACGACATAAATTAGAAAGGTACCATCAATGCTTCATTTTTTCCCTGTTATAAGTAATTTTGCAAACTTAATATTTCTTTGTCTATTTTAAGACTAATATTAATTGCATTGCCTCAACACCATATTACCTGCATGGCATGATTATCAACCATATTTATTGTAATCATGATATTTGTGTTTTTAGGTGGGTACATATGCCATTTTTCGTTAATACGGTCGTTGGCTGTTTTGTTAGAATTGGAATTGGAACAAACTATGGACGACCTGTGTACAGGGTAAGTTGTCACATTTTAAGCGTTTTGTGGACATTTCCTTCAGATAATAATACTTGTAAACTTTTAATAGGTTGCAGAAATTATCGATGTTGTTGAAACTGCTAAAGTTTATCAGTTAGGCAGCACAAGGACCAATAAAGGATTGAGACTGAGGTATGTTAATTTTTTAGTTAAGAGAATGATAAATCCTAATTAAACAGAATAAAGTTATAAACATTGTGTCAATAAGTTTTGTTCACTATTTTCTAAAACATTATATTGCAATTCATTTATATAACTAAACTTCAGAAATATAATATTGGGATAATATAATTTATAGGCATGGCAGCGACGAAAGAGTCTTTCGTTTAGAATTTGTCAGCAATCAAGATTTCACAGATACCGAGTTCTTTCGCTGGAAAGATGCTGTTGCAGCCCATGGAATTCAACTGCCAACAACAGAGGATATTGAGAAAAAATTGAAAGATATGGAAGATGCCAAGAATTACCAGTATAATGAAGACGATGTTGAAGGGGTGAGATTGGTCATGCTGCAGCTGACTTTCGATTTCTTATCTTTTGTGCATTTATCTAAAAAGAAATATTATATGTATTTAGGAATTGGTTAGTACAAACGAGTGTTTCTTGCTTGAAACACAATTTTGCACATTTTAATTAATTTCATTTTGGTGTTTTTCAATCATACCTAGATTGTGCAAGAGAAAGTACGATTTAAGAAGACACCATTCAACTATGCTATGAAAAAGACTCAACTTTTAAAACAAAAAGAGCAGGCAGAACAACAGGGAAATGAAGAAGATGTACAGAAATTGCAAATTGAACTAGACGAATTAGAAGAAAGGGCTTCCCACTTAGACAAAGAAAGGACAAAGAGCATCAGCGCTATAACTTATATTAATGAGAGAAATCGATTGAGAAACATTCAAGAAGCTGAAAAGGCCATCCTGGTAAATATTTAGTGTTTTGGCAACCTTTAAGAGTTGTGGTTAATATATTTATTGACTTTTAGAGAAAAAGAAGTTTTTTTTTGTTGACAGTTTTCTAATCAAAGTATCATTTTTTTTAATTATAGGAAGAGGCAAAAGAAAGCCGGGGGAAAGGTGACGACCCCTTTACTAGGCGTAAATGCATGCCAACTCTGGTGACCAAGGTTTGTTAGTTTTTTGTGACATTAATGCTCTTTTTAGCTCAGCTTCCAAAATAAGTTCTCAGTAATAAGGACATGTAGAATCTAGTTTATTGTGAAATGTCCAATCATTTTCTTCAGTACCTTGCAAACATAAATTTAACTGTCAACATATTTTATATGTAATTCATTCAGTCTAGGGATAACGTTATATCTAGCGAAGTTTTAAGAAAATTGGAAGAACAGAGACGGTTACAGCTTCAGCCACAGAAACCAAGTGTTGCACCAGATATGGTATGTTGATCTTAGATACTGGAAGTTTTGTATACATTGACAGTGTGATTTGTTGTGTTTAACCAAATTGTGTTCGGTAGGCGTTGATCTTAGGTCTCTCGAGAGAGAAATCTGAAGCCAGCAAGGTGGCAGATATTAGACCAGAGGAAGATTTATTCTCTGCCCATGATTTCGACATAAAAATTGATCTAGAAGTACCAACAGTCAGTAAGTACACCATATTTATTTATCAATTATTTAGGTAAGTTTTCTATACTTGCATTGATTTTATGGAGAAAATGTTAAGTATCATAAGATAATGTTTAATAATGGGTTAGGTTAGCTCAGCTGTAAATAGTAATAACTTGTATCAGGGGGACCCATATTTAAAACTAATGTTGGCTGTCGCTCTTTCATGTCTTAATGAAAATATTACAGCAAATTATCCAGATATTTAAATATGGTCATAATGCTGTTAAACGTTTCCTTTTTTTCCCTTATTTCAGCTACCCCAGTGAGTATTACACCCAAACCTTCTCAATCATTTAAAGATGGAGCACCAAAACGTTCGTTAAATCTCGAAGATTATAAAAAGAGAAGAGGATTGATTTAGTGTGCATTTCTCATTGGTACATACTGTCATTTTATGAGTATTTATGAATACTTTAATTTCAGTTCATACATATGTATTCTTGGCATACATGAATTCATTACCATCCTGCCAAGCTTTTCACAAACAATTACAATATGTGTGAATACTGGTGGAATTTAAAAGGTTTGGCCAATGGCGCTAGAGTTGTTGATAGTGAAGCGATATCAAACCCCATAATTTTCATTTTATATAAGTTTATAGCGAATAATGCAATTTCATCCAGATGGGCGACATTGTTGCAGTGAGACTATTGTAAATAACCTCTGAAATAAAATGGTTTTGCCACCAGGATGAATGCTTGAGAAAAATTATTGGTATAGATGCAAATTAAAGTGCATCTGTATTTTTAAACCACTTCCTGACACTTTATCTAGAAATAATACACAAACTTTCATATACATGTAAATGTAATAGTGCTTGCCAAATATGCCTGTGATCCCTTGGAATGTTGAAAGTTTCACACCTGGTGGCAAAACTTATCATTGTTAGCTGTCTGTAGTGTGTGTGCATTACAGTGACTACAACCTACAATATTATGTCGTCTTGTTTTATATTGTCACTTATCGTCGTTGTCACCCGGTCTTTTCCATTTTGTTTTGTTTGACATTATTATGCTCCAAAATTATATGGTCTTGTAGGCAAGCTGTTTCTCAATCTACTCTTACTGGTATTGCAAATAAACGTAAGACCACATGCAGGGCTAGCATCTACTATTTTGAAATAGAATTAATGTTCAATTTATGAAAAAAAAAATTACCCTCAAACATGAGTGAAAAGGCAATGAATATGAAAATGTTCAAACTCATTATTCAAGCAATGATTGTATGTACAATACTTAATAATCACCGACTGATCGACTTTACTGTAGATGCCCATGGGACGTAATGTATGCTAGAAGTCATTCAAGCAGATTTATATCAAAGATATACAGTATGAAGTTGCTTACACCTGTTCATTCATATGAGACTAAAATATCAGGCTCAACGTAATAATATACAGCTTATTAATCATACTTTCGGTCTCTACAAAGATGAATTTTAGATAAGTATATTATTGTTAAAATAAGTTCAATTTTTATTATTATTAGAATTTCAAAAGTCGCGCCCACGGAACTTGTTGCAATGGCGCTCTGGATCATAGCTGGCGTCATAGCACTTTGAGGATGTCACGTTTGTTCAGTTTGTTGGTGCGAAAGTTCAGGATTTCGAATCGACATGGATTTGTTTCATCTGAAAGATCATCGTCCTATTCCTGATCCAATTTTTAACTATTCCGCAGAAATAAGGAATGGTAAGCTACCGATCATTATTGATAACGGTAAGTTGTTTTGCTTGCAAATCTGTCTAAATGTTAGCATGCAGGTAGTAGCGTACCAAACATTGTTTGAAATTCTAGGATCATACCAGTGTCGTGTTGGGTGGGCAACTGACAGTGAACCTAGGCTGAAATTTAAAAATATTATTGCCAAACAACGCGGCAAAAAAGTAAGCCAAACCATGTGGTTTTTATAAAAGATATTTATTGTCCTTGATTTGTAAGAGCATGCGTCTTTTTTCGCAGGACTGTGAAGCCCAGATAGGCAATGATATAAGTAATATCGAGGTTGTTAGATGGCTCTTAAAAACCCAGTTTGATAGAGATGTCGTTACTCAATATGATGCTCAGGTAAGTATTTTTTGATAGACATGCAATCGGTGTACCCACCTAACAAATTTAAGTCACTATAAGCTATAGGTTCGGTGACCAACTCAAGGATGCATCTATAGATCTTGTAATCAATCAGCTGCAACAAATTGAAAATGGGGATAAAATGCCTGCAATATTATAACTTTAGCAAATAATTAACCCAAGCATACCCACTATTTGCATGTGTCTGAATTTCTACAATAATATATTGCATGCCGGTAAAAGATTTAGCTAGGATATTGCAGTCAAGATTAGAAACCCAGGTTTTTTATCCTGACTTTAGGTTGAATAGTTTTGAAAGATTGTTTCCAGATGAATGCTGGGATATAGTAATTTATCACAAGTGTATTCATTAATTCCACGTCACCTTAGCCATATCTTTCTTCTCCTACCTCGACTTGCTTGTGATGTTTAAATTCTGTTAGCTTATGGTATTATGTCTATAATCATGGTATGAACAGCTAATTCAAGAATATTTTTCCCAACATTTCTATATGATTTCTAGATTGCTGTTGTATGTGAACAATTTTAATTATTATCAACCTTTGTAAATTCTTGCATAACCTGTACATAATTACATCTTTAAAAACAGCAACATCTTTTCCCAATTTGAATTTTTCAGGAACAAATTTTTGATTACATATTTACTCATCTTGGAATTAATACACAGGGAAATGTTGAACATCCCATTGTTATGACCGAAACACTTTGTAATCCAAATTACTCAAGGCAGTGTAAGTTCCCCCAGTTGCCAAGCTCACATTTTTCACATATTTACACGAAGGTTGACATGTGAAAACTAATTTGTTTATCTCATTTCAAATGCAGTGATGTCTGAGCTTCTATTTGAAGGCTACCACATACCAGAAGTGGTTTATGGCGTTGATGCACTATTTAGTTATAATTTCAACAAGCTAGAGAATGACGGCTTGAGTGGACTTATCATTTCCTGTGGTTATCATGCCACACATCTCATTCCAGTGCTAAATGGTGAAGCTCATCTTAAAAACTGTCGCCGCCTAAATCTTGGAGGCAGCCATCTTACCAGTTTTTTTCATCGCCTTTTGCAATTAAAGTACCCCGCACATTTTGCTGCAATCACGTTAAGCCGTGCTGAGGTGAGAGAATTGTATAATTGCATTTTTAATTCATTTTTAGTGATTTCCAATTTTTTAATCTAATATATCCAATATTAGTTTGAACCAATGAAACATATTCATGTACTCTGTATGCACATATGCATGTATACAAATATGAAAATAATTTAAAACTCTTTTCATAATGCAGTATTAAACATTTATTTATAAAGTATTTAATATTTAAGGCACTCGTAAAGTCATTTAAAATTTTAAAAATGGTTGATAACATTTTAATTATAGCAAAAGATGCACCTCAGTTATGCAGTTGTGCAGGAAATTTGTTTTGCAAGGCACCAATATTTAATTGAAAAGGCTTCCATTTATTTCGTAAAAGTATAGAATGAAATTAATTTGTTTCACAAAAAAGAATGGTCTGACATTTTTGGTTATGCCAATTTGCCAAACGATTTATTCTACACTCACACTCTACCATACATAAAATGACACAAAATATCACTAAAATAAACATCCTCGCCTAAGAAGGGCTGAGCCCCTTGGGGCATTGTTGTTGTTGTTGTTTATTCTGAAAAGGAAATTATCAATTTTTTAGATATTTTAATTTGTTCGTTTTATTCTAACATGCTGAATTGTTTTTTTTTACTTGCGTAGAATTTAATTCAAGAACATGCATATTTTCCCTCGAATTTTCAAAAATCTCTTTTGAAATGGGCAAATCCAAATTATTATGAAGAAAATGTTCATAAAATTCAGTTACCATTTACACCTGTGAGTATTATCCTTGCTTATAAAAGGCACTTGCCTTGGCAGCATTACGCCAATTCTTATAGTAGGCCTATATTTGTAATTAAATAATGATGGTTCAGATACCAGGAAGTGCTGTATCAGCTGAAGCTCAGAAAGAAAGAAGACAGCAACAGATTCGACGCTTGCAAGAAATGAATGCAAAACGCAGAGAAGAAAAGGTGAATTTTAAATTTTACAAAAAAATTAGTTACTTGGTGAAAAAATCATTGTATTTTAGGGAAAATGAAAATTATGTTTACAATCGTTGCTTAAAACAAAAGCATTGGATATTTTTGTATTGTGGGTATTAACATGAAGGATGCTGAACAAAAGACATTTTTGCCAAGTTATTCCGATTTCTTGTAGTTGGCTGCAGATGAAGAAAAACTTCAACAATTGTTAAGTGTGCAAGAATTGTTGGAGGATGAGGATGAAGATGCATTCAGTGTAAGGAAATTTGTTAAAGTCTGTATGCAATATTTTTAATGCTTGAACATGCTTAGACGATGAAAAATTGTGTAGGCCTATTGTGTTCTAGAATCTTCACATGTCACTTCCTCTATCCTTTAAACTCCTACACCGTCACAGCTGTCCAAGTACTGTATTTCAAGAGAAATAAATCATGTTTGATATGTTCTCATGAAGACCTTATCTTCATGACCACTCAACTTACGCATTAATTCACACATACAAACGTGACCTATTATGGTGCCCTCCTCACACGCATCAACTTATGCACGATTCACAAATACAACCATGCCTTTTTATGACCCCCTCCTCACAGACAAATATACATATGCTATAATATATAAAATTGCCTTCTTATCTACTTCTATGAATTCATCATTAGCAATTTTATTTCATGAGATATTTACTATTCATTTCTAGCTTGCATTGGATGAATTCGGATATACATCAGCCCAGGAATTACAAGACGCAATTAATAAATTAAACAGTGGAATTCAGCGTAATAAAGACAAGATATTAAATGAGGGAAATGAGGAAATTCTTCAGGTACTATTTGTCCAGCAATGGAGGTGCATCAGTGCAATTATAACAACAGGCTACTCATTCAGAAAATAATTACTATTTTCTTAGCAGGAACCCAAAGCAAAACGTTTGTGTGAAGAATTAGATACAAAATCACAAGCAGACATTGATACATGGTTAACATTCATTCATCAAAGGAGACAGGCAAGTCAATCAAGTTTTTATAACATGTTAAGAATTTAACTTTTGTAAATGTATTACTTTTTAATTATATTTAGGAATTACTAGACTCGAGAAATCAGCGACGCCAGAGAAAAGCTGACATGGCAAAAAGACGTACTTTGGCTGCTCAAGAAAGGATGAAACTAATCTCAGAATTAGCTGCTAATAGTAGGTGTCTTAAAGTGGATTAGCATTTGCATTTGGTTTAACTGTGATAGAGAAGTTTTAAAATCTTATAGTTTTTATAAAGTATTTAGATTTGACATGTGAATAATGTGTATCCAGAATTGAAAGTATTTTTGAAAGAAATTATCACCATTTATTTTTTGCTGTGATAAAACTAGCTTTATTACCTCCGTGGGACACTCCCCTACCCCCTCCCCCTTCTCCTTCCTTTTTGCATTAATCAATATATTTTGTAGTCTACGACCATCACCCCTGGATTAAATTAAATTGTCGAGGTCTACAATTTAGATAATATTTTTTTTAATTTAAACTTTTCTATCCAAGAAAAGAAAGAAGACAACTTTGGACAAAATGAAGATGATTGGCAAATTTATAAAACAATTGTGAGTTTTTTTCAAGTTATACCTGAGGTTGTTACACTCTCCAGCATAATGTTAAATTAAATATTTTTGTAAGGAAATTCTGTTGACTGAAAAGTGTAATGGCATGAATTACTAAATGACTTTCAAGACATGAATATTATTGTAAAATATTTTTATTCAATGTAGAACAAAGAAGCAGGAGACTCTGATTCTGAGGAAGAGCAAGAGAAATTGCAAGAGTTTGAGCAGATTTTGCGTCAGCACGATCCCAATTTTGCCAAGTAAGTCAGGAGTATATATTGTTAGTTAAAGGCCGTCACACTCGAGGAAAGTTATATCTGGAAATAAGGCATGTTCAAAAAGTTGTTTTTTAGAATATAAATTAGGAGACATGAAAAGTTTTAATTTGTCAAATTATAAAAACATAAATGAAGTGGATCGACTGTATGATCCATGTCCAATTGCTTGGACGGTATTGTATACTGTATTATCATCCAATACATGTCCAATATTTGTATGATTTGTTATAGGGTAAGAACACTTTGAATGCATATTGCAGGCGCATACCACTCGGCATACACTAGCGCCACCAAGTGGGATAAGAATGCGGCAAGCTTTTTAAATAAGGCCATTGTAAATTGATTCCTTGTTTAACGTCCTAAAAATAGCTCAGTAGTGGGGCGGACGGGACCTTTTTTTTTTTTTTTGGATAAATATTGTTAAACCGAACTTTCAATTTTTAACCGCGGGAGGCAATTTTTTTGCCTCTTAATTCGATCGTGCTTAATCCGATCAGCCGTTTCATTCGATCAAAATCTTCGGTATGGCTTTTTTTCCCTATACTTTCTTATATGTTCCTGTATATTGGATAATCTCGTCGCAAACGTGCGAAACATCAGCTTTCATACAAGCATGGACACGTTTGGACAAGTTGCTTCCGTGCAGCATATAATGCATCAATGGCTCTACTCAGATGGATTTTCTGCATCAGTTAGAAAGTGAAATTTTAGCCG
>JAQGAO010006783.1:0-11917 GCA_034697705.1 Ommatoiulus sabulosus | reverse complement strand
TTTATGAACACTTGAAACTATATCATTACTGAATGGCAGCAAACGAATGCTATTGAATCCTTATGAATTCTAACAGCTAACTTTAAAACTGATAAAGGCGGCACCTAAGACTATCGTTGAACTGAACTTTGCGCATTGTCACCATTTCTAGTCGTTCTTCAGTCACACGATATCCAGGTTTACGACACGTATGTCATCGAAAAGAACACCGCCGTGTTTAAGTGCGACATCCCGTCCGTTCTAAAAAACTACCTCAATGTTGTGGCCTGGACAAAGAACGACCAAGTCGTCAGGGAGACATCGGCTTCCGACAGTAGGTAAAGTTATACGCAGCATCACAGCCTATTAAGCAGATTCAGTGTGAAATTGTGTTTTTACGATCTTTTCATTTAGTTTCCGGAATAGACAAATATGCTATCATGCCAACAGGCGAGTTGCACGTTCGTGATACATCCCTGGAGGAATCCGGATCCAAATTCAGTTGCAGGACTGTCAATTCTCTCACTGGCGAAACTCAAACCAGCTCGAATTCCGGCCTGCTATTTGTAACCGGTAAATTTTAAACAGATGACTGAAATAGTTTGAAAACATGATTGATCCGAATTAACAGTGCTAGTTGGATTACGTGCTAGAATCCCGTGGAACGGTTCTTCCAAAAATCTTGGACAGTGCCACAGACGTGGTTGCCCGTGAGAAGAGCATGGCCGTCTTACCGTGTGTGGCCCAAGGCAACCCCTTACCGAAAGTGAAGTTAGCAGTTAACAGTTCCTACTCTTGAGAAATTATTTCATCCTAATTCATTGCTAATTAGGGAATTCAGAACGACAGTTTAAAATCAATCAAATGTTTCTCCACAAGGTGGTTCAAAAAAGGATCCATGAACAGAACAACCGCGATAGAAACTGGTGCCCATTTCATTACGACAAAAAGTGCTCTCTACATCCTGGATGTACAAACGGACGATGCAGCAAGGTACATCTGCGAGGTCACGAGCCAAGTGGGAATAGAACAGCTAGCCATTTCATTAAGAATTACTGGTAAGATGTAGAAATGAAAGGTTTCAACCCATAAAGGCTTGTTGAGCAAGTTCCCAGCTAATAAACTTAAGAATACTACACAGCATGAAGTTTAAACTAAATTTTCGTGCCATATTGATTGTTAGTACCCTTAATGGCAAAGATTCAGCAAAAAGTGCAATTGGCAAAACACAATGAAAAAGTAAAATTTTTTTGTGAGGTCCACGGACAACCAATAACTTCCATTGCGTGGCTTCACAACGGTATCCCAGTAGTCGAGAATGGAGGCAGCCAAAGTTTGACCATTGACTCTGTGAGAACGTCGAGTACAGGGATTTATCAGTGCGTGATGAGCAATGCTGAAGACATGGTGCAAGCAATCACTGAATTGCGCATGTCGGGTAAGTTAAATACATAAAACTACAATGTCTGATTTCGCAGTTTGAAACCATGGAGTTCTCACATTTCATCTAATTATAAAATTAATGTAATTGCAGAAATCTTACCACATTTTGTGGAAACTTTTAACGAGATTATGACAGAACCTTTTGCATCAATCACGATAAAGTGCACAGCTGCAGGTATTCCGAGTCCAATAATATCCTGGGCACTCGACGATGTCGCCATCAGTAATCCTCCCAGGTTGCAAATAACATCTGAAATTAACACAAATGGGAGTGTCAGTAGCACTCTGAAGATTGAAAAAATAGCTGTAAATGATGGTGGCCTCTATAGTTGCACTGCTGCCAACAAAGCTGGGCAACGCACCCACATATCAAGAGTTAATGTATTTGGTAAGACATTCACACAACAAATCAATCTACAGTATGAAAGCACGTGCTCTATTTACATTTGAATTTCCATTAAGTTATTTATTGAAAATTAAATCATAACTCACTGGCGGTAGAGTGTATAACCCCAATGCTTAATAGAAGAATCAATTCCTCCTATGGGGAAATTTCAAGTAGGGGAAACGAATAATGTCACAACAGACTAAGTGAATGCAATTTATCAAACAAATAGGAGATGTTGGAATACGAAAGGTCCATGAGAAAGTTGCTGTGACCGGTAAAAATCTTTATTTGAACTGTCCATATTATGGATACCCAGTGCAAGAAATAAGTTGGGAAAAAGGTACGACAAAAATTTCAACTTTTTATTAGAAATTTCCTTTTACTTACTTACATTTGGACCATTTTATAATAGATGACATCATACTTCCATCCAATCTGGGACAAAATCTTTTGGATAATGGCACGCTAATAGTTAGAGATGTTACCAAGTCTGCTGATTCTGGCGATTATAAATGCTATGCAAAAGGTGCTACAGGAAGAATGGCTGAGGGAATGGTGGCCGTTGCAATTTTAGGTAAAAATAGTTGATGAAACATTCAGTAAAGCATTATCTAAGGTGCTTAAAAGCATACCAGTAAATTGCTAACCCAGTGAATACTCTAATACTAAAACCACTATTTGTATATGTATTTAAAATCTTAGCTAGAACTTTGCAAGTTTCCTTTAATTACATTGCAGTTCCTCCCAAAATAGTCCCCTTTGAGTTTCAAGATGAACTGCTGAGAGAGGGCATGAGAGCACGGCTCCAATGCGTTGTAAGCGAAGGAGACTTGCCTCTAAATGTAACATGGATGAAGGATGGAGAGCGTATTGCTCCAAATCTAGGGGTATTAGTCAGAGTTTTAGACGAATTTTCCAGCATACTGACTATTAGCAGCATTCTTCCAAGCCACAACGGAAAATACACGTGTGTGGCCTCTAACAAAGCTGCCACGGTCCAGCATGAGGCGAAGTTATCCGTAAACGGTAAAAATCATGTTTTATTTGGATTTTTCAGTACCTCCTAAAGTCATCCCATTTGCATTTCTCGACGACCAGTTTTATAAAGGGATGAGAGCGCACGTGACCTGTGCCATAAGCCAAGGAGATCTTCCTGTTACTTTTAAATGGCAGAAGGATGGTGCGCCAATATCGCCAGATCTTGGAACCTTCAGCAGAAAATATGACGAACAAACCGATTCTCTTAGCATTGAGAATGTAAGCTCACAGCACTCTGGCAACTACACATGTGTTGCGCAAAATAAAGCAGGAACAACGACTCACTCAGCCCAACTGTTGGTCCGCGGTAATCCAGGAACCAAATTGTGTTAATTCCAAGTGATGTTTTGTTTCAGTGGCGCCAAAAATAGTGCCCTTTCAGTTCAGTGGCCTTCTGCATGAGGGCTCCCCAGTCCGAGTGGTGTGTGGCTTGCAGGAAGGAGACATGCCAGTTCAACTGTCCTGGCTACACGATGGTATCCCTGTGGTAGTTAGTGGCTCACTCAAGTTTTATGAAGTAGATGGCTTGACAAGTATATTAACTTTTGCGAGCCTTTCTGCTGAACACGCAGGCACCTACACGTGTGTGGCCAAGAACAGAGCGGGTGTGGCTCGGCATGATGCTGTGCTTCGTGTTAATGGTAATTTCTAAGATTTTCACTGTTCCAGTAGCGCCGAAGATCGTGCCATTCTCGTTTCAAGCTGGGGATCACGTTTTTGAGGGGGCACTGGCTCGTCTATCCTGTGTGGTCTATCAGGGAGATCTTCCTCTGACAATGCTGTGGCAAAAAGATGGTGGCCCTATCGTAAATACACTTGGCATAGTAATTCGTAATGTAGACACCTATACAAGCATTCTGACTATTGACCATGTGGAATCGAAACATGAGGGAAACTATACGTGCATTGCTCGTAACAAAGCCTCTTCTGCAAGCCACACTGCAGCGCTGGTGGTAAATGGTAGGCTAAATGCTTGAACCATGCTATCAACTTCTTGTTTCAGTTCCGCCCAAGATTGTGCCCTTCTCATTTCAAGAAGAAAGTTTAGTTCAGGGAGTTCTGGCTCGAGTGTCTTGTGTAGTCAGTCGAGGGGATTTACCATTAAAACTCCAATGGGAAAAGGATGGAGTCGAAATTGCTTCTGGGGCATTAGGGGTGCACATTAAATCCTTTGATGATCACTCAAGCATCCTGTCCATTCCTTCAGTGTCCCCAACTCATAATGGGCATTATACTTGCATCGCTAGCAATGGGGCAGGATTTGTCAGGCATTCTGCAAAACTAATTGTTCAGGGTAAATAGAACTTCTAAAAATGTTTTTAAACGTTTGATTTTTATTTTTCAAAATTGTTTATAGTTATGATCATTCAAGAATTGGCCAGCATGAGGGAAATGAGCACGAAATTTTGTCAAATATGTGCCTACATAGAATTATAAAAAGTGATATTTCACTAAAAAATTTCTTGATCATCAAGAATACTCTTGCTAATTTATCATTACATTTCAGTTCCCCCACGATGGATAAATAAACCAAAGGATGAATCTGTTTTAAAAGGGTCCTACCTAATGATTCATTGTCAAGTGGAAGGATTTCCAAAACCAGAAATCGGATGGAAAAGAGGAATAGGTATGTTGAATTCTGCAAAACCGATAAATACAGAAGAGTCCCTCTCACCGAACTATGGGCCTATGATATTTACTGCAGACCATTCTTTGTTTTCAGATGCAAGACAATCCGATCTAACAAAGCCTGTAGCTAATACAAGTAGCATTATTTCCTATCCTAATGGATCCCTTGCGATTAGAAGCATACAAACCGTTGATGAAGGATTCTATTACTGCTTTGCATCAAACGGAATCGGAAAAGGACTTAGTTCTCGGATGCAGCTTAAAATAAATGGCAAATATCCTACCATTCTCATAAATTCACCTGCTGTCAAATCCATTAAAAGCAGTTTGAGTTGTACATACGTTTTTTTTAATATTAAATATCCTTCTAAGTTAATAAAATTGCTCTTGTAGCTCCACCAAATTTCAAACACACTGTTCATCGACAAAGTGTGGCAATTAATGGAGATGTGCAGTTGCAATGTCTGGTTCACGGTGATACTCCAATGAAGATTGGATGGTACAAGAGTGAAAAAGTAATTGAAGATGGACAAGCGAGGTAAAAACGTACACGAAATTTTCCCTAAACGATGCTTCTAAGATTAATATGTATGATTTACATTTCATGGTAGACACAAAATTGAAACCACCAACACAGCCTCTGATGCACTTTCACTACTTACCATTCACAAAGTGGAGCGTCAAGACAATGGTCATTATCAATGCACAGCACAGAATGAATTTGGAGTGAACAATGCTTTCATTGAATTAACTATTGTTGGTATGTAGCCTAACTATTCCACATTCGGAGACCAATTTTCAAAAATCTGAGCATTCTTTGCCTACCTTTTCCAGAGCCACCAGACGCGCCAGCTGGTCTTCAAACTACATCAGTTGCCAGTCGTACCATCGAGTTTGTTTGGACAGCATCTTATGGCGGAAACGAGCCTGTAAAAAAATATGTCATTCAGTATAAGACGGAAGTAGGTGTGTGGAAATTGAAAAGATGTAAGAATCAATCAAAATACTGATTACAAAAAGCAATTAAATCGTGTATTTCAGAATCGTGGGATACTGCTACCATTCTGGAAACTGCCAATGGAGAACCCACGAATAGTATTGTGACCAAACTGCAACCGGCAACAAATTACATGTTTAGGACTTTTGCAGAAAATACACAAGGCAGAAGCTTGGCTAGCAAGATTCTTCGCGTAACAACAACTGAGGAAAGTAAGAAATCATAGTTATTCACCATATTCTCGTAGAAATTTGTCCTTCATTTTGGCCAAGTTGAAATGTAGGCCTATGATAACCATAGAGATGATAGAGTTTTGAAATGAAATTGTTTTATTACACATAGAACCCAGTGGACCACCCCTAAAAGTAAACGTGGAGCCTATCAACACAGAAACATTCAGAGTGATGTGGAAAGTAAGTAAACAGCTACCTAATAATTCTCACATGTTGTTAAAACGGTTTTTTTTAAATACCTTGAAATTCGTATTTCCAAGGCACCTGAAGAGAATTTGTGGAATGGAAAGATCTTGGGCTACTATATCGGTTACAAGGAAGTGGAAACTGAGGATCCATACTTGTACAAGACGTTTTTGACCCCGGAACCAAACCATGAAGACATGTTTGTGCGAATCAGTGGACTTAAACAGTTTACGAAATATTCGGTCATAGTGCAAGCCTACAATAACGAGGGCAGAGGTCCGGAATCCGAAACACTCATTGTAATGACTTCTGAAGGAGGTACAGTACTTATTTTCTACTATTTCCCAGTTTTTGCAACAATACTAATTATAATTTTGTGATGCCAGCGCCTAGTCTAGCTCCAATCGATGTCCACTGCACAACCCTTACTTCCCAGAGCATTCATGTTACCTGGACCGAACCGCCCACAGACTATATCAATGGAATCCTCAGCGGCTATAAGGTGCTGTACAAGCCAGCATCCGACTGGTTTGGTGGGTAAGGTGGAGCACAGAATTAGTTCTAGTGTTGTGCTCACAAGACGTGTAATTTTAAAACTACTTGGTGTGTTTAAAGACACATCCAATGATTTGGTTTAATGGCTAACTTGTTTTGGTTTGCAGAGGACATTGCTGAAAATTCCAACGTTACTCTGCAAACGTCGATGACTTTAAATCACTTAGAGAAATTTAGTAACTATAGCGTTCAGGTTCTCGCCATGACCAAATCGGGGGAAGGGCCAAAAAGCAGTCCTGTTTTCTGCAAAACTTTAGACGATGGTAGCCTACTTTTTTGAGCATTTTCGTACTGCCACCAATATTTCAATAGGTGGAAAAAATGATATTGTCGTTTCTTTCAGCCCCAGGAATGCCTGCTGATATAAAAGCTATTGCCACTTCCGATGACTCAGTGATAGTGGCTTGGAAACCACCAGAAAATCCTAATGGCGTTGTTCGATCGTATGCAGTCTTTTGGAGAGACACAAGCAATATCAAGGTAAGTTTACGTGTGATGTATTCAAAGCAATTCCCCGATTTATTTCCTGACTTTTTAAAACTGAATATTGTTCTAAATAAAACTATCAAAACATCTACACTGTAAATCTGACATTGTCAAGCTTACAATCGATCTTGTTCATAGAAAGTTCAAAAAGATATACACTATTTTGCCTTTCAAAAACAACTAATACTATTTTTCTGCTGCCATTGGAAGTTCTTATCTTTTTATCGTTGATGAGGTTATTTCAGGACATGAGTGCTCACGCAGTTACTGCTCAAATGAATCATTACGAAGTCGTTCGGCTCAAGAAAGGTCATCGTTATGAATTCTGGGTGAAGGCATCTACGTTGGCAGGGGAAGGTCAGAGTTCGAAAACTGTCTTCCAAACTCCTAATGGGCCGACAGGTTTGTCTAATCGAGCATTTTGCTACGCAAAAAACAGAAAATGTACTTAAGATTCCAGTTTCCTTTATTGGAATCTTAGTTCCGGCCAAAGCTGTCTCTTTCGAAAATAAATTAATCACGCCTTGGAGAGTGGATATCACTCTTCCTTGTCTTGCCGTAGGACTTCCTGAACCATCAAGAACATGGACGTTCAAGTATGAATCTTCCAAATAAACTAAATTTGAATTTGCTTTGGACATGGAATTGATTGGATATTTTTTTCCCCGCCGAAGAGAATCTCACATACAAGAAAGCAATCGTTATAAACTGTCAACAGAAGGTGCTCTAACTGTAAAGCGAATAAGAGAAGAAGATGGCGGTGATTACGTTTGCGCTGTCAAGAATGAATTTGGGAAAGACAAGATCACATTTTCCATCATTGTGTTAGGTATGTATGTAAAGGTAGTATTTCAAAACAACCTTTCAAATTGGGTTACCCTTAACTGAGTATGTTTGCTCAGCACCACCATCTGCGCCACAAATGGAGATTAAGTCGATTTCTGAAGATGGAATTGAAGTTCAGTGGAAGATACCAATGAGCAAGATGTCAAGAATTAAAGGTAACCTAAATTTTTTTCCCCCCATTGACTGTAACATGACAGTCAAAGAGATATATACCAAATTTGCTTAGGGTACACCATTAACATCAGAAAAGACATTGGAGATTGGACAGAAATCACAGTAAGTTCTGATGCCAGGACACATCAGATAAACAACCTTGACTGTGGCACCCGATACGAGATCTTCATGCACGCATACAACAAGATCGGCATCGGTGCTTCATCGGATGTTTTGGTCGTGTCCACTAACGGCTCTGGTAAGTGCATTTTGGCAAGTTTGGGATGGTGCCACACTTAGGGAGGAATGCACTGCCTTGGGCGCCATTACAAAATATCGAAAACACCACCAATATTGTTTAAAATCTTGCAGTGATGTTGATGCAAAAAAAATTGTTTCATCTTTTTTTTCTCTGCATATAGTTTAAAAAATACATTTTTAAAATCTCAAAGTTGAAAACCTACTGTAGAAAGCTAAATAACCAGAATAAAAAAGGCAAAAAAAATAAATAAAAAATAACGTCCCTCAAACTTTTTCAGTACCCACTGCACCCAACAAAGGAGACCTGATTGAAGAAGCCTCGAATTCGATATCCCTCTACCTGAACAGCTGGAAGAGCAATGGGTGCCCCATCCATTACTTCATGGTGGAATATGCGCCAAAATCCTCAAATGAGTGGACGCCCATATCCAGCAATGTGAAACCAGAGCAAAGGCGACTGGTCATTCCAAGCCTAAAGCCTGCAACTTGGTTTGGACTCCGCATGACCGCCCACAACAGTGCTGGATCCTCAATAGCAAATTATGATTTTGCGACACTAACCAATGATGGAGGTAACAGTGTTAATGCTATGCAAACAGAAACTAGCACACTTGTTGTCTGATTAAAGATAACTGAATGATATTGCAATTTTTTTAATTCGTCAGCCACAATCACCCCTGAGCTGCAGGGTGATGCCCCTGACCAGAGGATAGATGGACTGATGGCAACCTTGAACTTTTACATTATCGTGCCCATTATCTGTACATGCATCATTTTGCTCGCAATTTTCGCCATGGCTTTTATGTGCATCAAAATGAAGAAGCGGGAAGAAGCTCATAAAGGTAATGAAAGCTTAACTATCAGCTTGTAAGGGAAAGTCCTAGATTTTTAACCGATTTCATATTCTGTTATTCTTCATTGCCCTTTATAATGGGAATAAGCCCTGCATAACTAGTCAAGATCACTGGTCTGCTATGGTGTTACAATACTAATTAGTTATCATTATATAATTATTGTAATTGAAACCTTATATGGTAGAATTAGGCTTACAACATAATTTCCAACATGATAAAGCTTCAGTCTTTGGATAAGCTTGAAAGCAGTATTTGCAAAGCTTTTCAATGTACTATTATTTTAACCATACAGTAGCTTCATAACATCAACCTCTTAAAATTGTTTTTATCCGTATAAAATGAGGCATTTTTCTTCGTTCAAGATGCATTCTGAACGTTTGAATTCCATATTTTTTAATTATTGGAAATCATATGGTGGGTGCTCATTTTGTTTTTAGTTGAAATTGCTTTTCCCAATTACCCTATTCAGAGAATGACAGCCATTCAGTTCCAAACTCCTTAAACCAAAAGTAATCTTTACCATCAAGTGGTGGTGAATTTACATAAGAATAACGAGCGTATCTAAACATAACTGGCTTATTGTAGGCTAATGCTTTAACAGAATGTCTCGACTTCATCAGGGGCTTTCATGGAAACTAAAAAAATACAAGTTTTCTTAATTTGTACTCTCTAGGAAACCGAATGTCAGTCGTAAGTTCGGAATTACCACGCAACGACAGTTCGGAAAGTTTCCCATATACGCAAAGAGGAACATTGCAACGGCAATCAGGAGTTATCCCTCTGTGCGGTAAACTAAATAAAAGAAGCATAACAAGTTACAACTTTTAATTACCCAACAATAATTTTGAATTTCCGTTTAAGGTGAGGATGAACTTATTCCATATGCCACCTTTCCATTGGCCCACCATAAAGAAATAATGGCAATGGCAACTTTGCAAAGACGATCCCAAAACGGTATAAAAACAAAAACAGATACAAAATTCCATCTGGTATTCAATATTTTAAAATTTGTGATGCGGCAGGTCCACCATTACCAACAGGATTTGAGGTCTTTCCTATGGATGGCATGGCAATGATGAACCAACCACTTTTTCCAGACTGTTCGAAGTACATTTCTTTAAATACATGTACCTTACAAAAACTTGTTGCTACTTATCAAACTTATTCAATCATTATATACATTATTTTTTAGATTCGGTTCAGAACCAGAACCCGCTGAAACCACTTTCGTATTTCCAAGTCCACCACCTGAGGCCATGTTTCAAGATACATGTACGAACAATTGCCCATCCTATCAAAATGAGGTAACATTTCCCACTTCATGATCTTGATTAGCAATATTTTCATGCATTTTTAAACCGTTTATGCCCATATTGAGAATAAGTGAAATACATTTTGAATCCAGCCAAAAACTCAAGCAGGCTAGAATGATTTTTTCTTGCTATTTTAGGACACAAGGTTTCCCTAGAATGAACAAGCTCGATTCAATAATGGAAAGGTAATGCAATTGTGAATTTTCATTCGTCAAACTAAGACCGCAACTTTGTTAAAATACAAATTTTCGGGAGTTTCTTTATTATAAACTTTGCATTATCTATTGTTTTATACATTTGTATTTTACAGACAAGTTGATCGACACCAAATTTGAACTTTTCATGTTGTCATTCCATATACATTTCATCATTAGTATCTATCAAACTGGCTTTGTATGTTGTAGCATAATGTTGCATGATGTTAACAATTTGCAAACATTATAATGATTTTATAATGGAAATAAAATTAATCCTAGAATTATCACATAATGCATGCATGCAGATATTCTAACATAATACTACACATTGTATTCCTCCATCTATGTTTATATTGTTCTTTTATTGTGTAATAGCAGTCAATAAAGCATTTGAAAAATATATATTTTTGTAAAATGTTTAATTTAATTCAATTCTTTACCCTGCAGTCAGTAGCTACATAGTACCATTTAACAGGGGGGATCATTATACAAATTAAGTCAGACTAAGCAGTCTGGTCATGATGTTCCTGAAATATTTCATAAACTAAACGTGAAGCCTACTTTTACTGCCATTCGTGATTGATGATTTAAGCGAGGTTACAGTAATCAAAAAGATTTTCAATTCTGAAGTGGAATTCCTACATAAAAAAGTAGTTTAAATTGTAATTACCTACTTTAATATTATTGAGTCGATGGTCTAAATCCTTAAAGAGTGAGATCTACTATAATATCTGCTTGAATCATTTATTTGAAATAAAATTAAAACTATTTGTCTGGCAATTTTGAATGCAAAGTAACTAAGCTCATAGGGACTGAATGCAAGATTTTTTTTTCATCGAAATTGAAAATTTTTCCCATCAAAATATTTTGCTTCTGAGGTGTATGTTTTGCAATTTCCCATACCATAAATCTTTAAATAGCAAAGAAACTGGCATACGCAACCATCAATTTCATTGCTTTCAAATTACCAACTGAACAACTCAAATTATAATATAATGTTTGATAGAAAGTTTTTAAAAATGCAACAGCTGAAATGGCAGACAAACACGTATACATGTAGGCTACGTTCTTCACAAAATATTGAATTTAAGCGATAAAAAAGCTAGCAGGTTGAAATGTGCAGAGCAATAAAATTAATTAAAGTTGTTAGAACGTTCCAAAAAATATATGAAATAAATAAATAAACCATGTAATATATAGCAAAAATATGATACACCTTGCATATGTTACAAATACTAGCCTACATGTACATGTTAATGTAGTTGCACAAAGTCTCTCCTAGGTTAAGGAAGAGAGTTCACTATGGGCGGGGCCTAATAATTTACATTGGGGCAATGGCACGATGTTCTAGGGATGAAA
>JAQGAO010006782.1:0-11917 GCA_034697705.1 Ommatoiulus sabulosus | reverse complement strand
ATATGTGTTGAATTAATTTTAGTGTTGTACTAACTGCCGATCGAAAAAAATCGTGACATCATTATTTTGAGAGGGGGGTGGGGGGGGGGTACTGGAAATTTGTGACAAATCGTGACATATATTCTGAAAAACTTAAAAAATCGCGTGACATCATTTCTGGATGGCCCCTCTGGGGGAACCCTGTGTAGGCTATGGTTGTTCAATGAAACCATATGAATTCCACTTAGCCAGACTGCAATTACAGTAGTAGGTTGACACCAATGCAAAAGAGGTCCTTGGGGGATGGGGCACATTCCATCTCCATAATGGTCAATGATGATCCAAGTTGATTGTCCGAGGTAAAAGAAGAGCCATATGGCCAAGAATAACGTCATTTTTGCTCTCGCCTGCATCCAGTACCTGATTTTGTCAGCACCCCTCCAGACTTGGTAGGAAATAGAAATAGACCCGACCTTTCTTCAGAAATGCGGCAGTGGTCCATCCGCCAGACAGGCAGTCTCCATGCACTCCGGGAACTGGAGCTTGAGCCTTGAGCCTTTCCCAGAAGCCATTGCGCTCCTCATCCCTTCCGTCATATCTGCGTTTCAGCAATTTCCGTTTCTTTTCCTTTTTCCATCATCGGGCTAGTAGTGCACGAAAATTTCATCCGCTTTCAATGGGGATTATTCGCATTTGGAAATAACCACGAACGGTCGGAATTTCAGCGTCTTTTTCTCTTCAGCGTCGGACGAAGCACTTTCCGGTTCATCTTCAAGGAGCGCCGCATTCCGTTTTGCGCATTATTCTAGCAGACCTCGAGATGCATTCGAAGAGAAATGGAATTTTGGGATGGTTTCTAGGATGCTTCATATTCCTCACTTTAATCCAAGCAGGCAAGTCCACGGAATTTGTTGGAATTATAATGCATGATATCGAACCAGAATTACATCAAATGTATATCGCGGTTTATATCTTCAGAGCCTGTCTGAGTATATCCAGTTTGGAATTTAATGAGCACTCGGTTGATTTGGCAAATACTAAAAAATATAAAAATTTGACTAATGCATAATTCAACCAGAATTTCGTCAAATGTACATCGCAGTTTATAAGATGATATCTGAAAATGTCTGTTTGAGTACCTTAGTAGTTTGGAATTTAATGAGCACTCGGTTGATTTGGCAAATACCGAAAATATCGAAATTTGATTTGTTGGAACTAACAAAACCAGAATTTCATCAAATGTACATCGCAGTTTATTAGATGTTATATGAAAATGTCTGTTTGAGTACCTAGTTTGGAATTTAATGAGCACTAGGTTGATTTGGCAAATACTGAAAAATATCGAAATTTGATTTTATTGGAAGTAATGCACGATTCAACCAGAATTTCATAAAATTTACATCGCAGTTTAAAGGAAAGCATCTGAAAATGCCAGTCTGAGTACCCGGTTTGGAATTTAATGAGCACTTGGTTGATTTGGCAAATGCTGTAAAATATCGAAATTTGATTTAATTGTTGGGACTAATGCAATGATTTAACCAGAATTTCATCAAATTTACATCGCAGTTTAAAGGAAAGCATCTGAAAATGCCTGTCTGAGTACCCAGTTTGAAATTTATTGAGCACCTGGTTGATTTGGCAAATACTGAAAATATCGAAATTTGATTTTGTTGGAACTAATTAATGCACGATTCAACCAGAATTTCATCAAATGTACATCGTAGTTTATAAGAACGCATCTGAAAATGCCTGTCTTAGCACCCAGTTTGGAATTTAATGAGAACTCGGTTTGGCAAATACTGAAATTTTTGTCTTGATTAAAAAAAACTTGATATAAAATTACCTTGATTTACACTTCCAGAAAGTTTGTAGACTTTGATTTTTTTGAAATCTCAATTTGGTGCATTCCAAATACAAGTAGATGTTCGAAGAGTAATAGCCCAGTAATAGCCTCTACTTTGCATCTACGTTGCATTTAAAATTGATTTTTAAATTTTTAACCAAACTTCTGATTTAAATTCAAAAGTTTGGTTAATCCAGATTAAATCAATATGGATTTCGCCGGCCATACAAAACAATGTTTACTGAAACCTTTGTTATATAGTATACATTCCAAACTGATGTAATTTTGTTAGGATGTTAGAAAATCGAAGCGTCCAATTTTTAATTGAAACGTTTGATTGATCCAAATTGTTTAATGTGCATGTTCACCTGTCACGCGAACTGCCTTTTTTTTTTCTTACTCATTATTACTCCTATTTTTTCCACGTTCTATTTTGCGAGATGTATTTTTAGACCTAAATTCCCCCATTTTGGATCCAGCTGCATATTCATTTCATAGGTTGTTGGCTACGGGCTTGGCATCAACCCCCCTGCCTGAAGCATATGTAGTTGGTGCCAACTTTGTTCATTGATTTTTCGCACTAACTGCTTTTCCATTGGGGTTTGAGAGGAAAACCTTTAACCTTTTCCGCGAATTATTGCTTTTAACGGTGCATGTTCGTAGGGAATGTTAATGTTATACTCCGGATGTTACTGTATTTTCGAACCGCCCATGTTTTGCAGGGAAGTCCGTGCATTTTTATTACTTGTGTAACATTGGGTCACGTGTGACGTCATACAACTCCAAATGCAATTTGTGTCAAAGAGCAGACTATTGCCCTATTACCCTGGCTAGACAGGGAGTTTTACTTTCTACCTTTTATTTTATTACCCCCCATTTTATGCTCGGCCAGGTGTGCTGGATCACAGTCTCCATGGCAACGACACCCGCCATTTTAGATTCCATTGGATCAGGGATTCTATAGTAACCAATGAGCGTTGGAATGAATAAAAATGGCTGCCTTTTGCCCTTTATACAAAAAGTGTTAGAATGCAAAAAATAAAGCGTGAGATTTCTAGTGTTTGCTCATGGACCAATGAGAATTATGTGCCAGTCGTCGTATACCCTGCTCATGTGCATGTAAAATTCCGCTAGATCGCAAGCTTGGTGCATTGGAATCCAATTTTATGAGCTATGTGCCACTCTACGTGTAACCAATTCATGTAAAATTTCTCTAGATAGCATGTTGGGTACAGGAAACTTTTTAAACGTACAGTGTATAAATCAATGCGAATGATAGGCAACTCACGTGCACAGTCACAATGATAAAAGTTATTGTATTCCCGCTTGCTAAGTTTCCAACATAAGCTGTTTGGTGGCGCGCCAGTCTGTGGCGGATGTGCGTGACTGAATCCAAGTTGAATCCAACTGCAAAGCAGGCTGATTTCTTATTTCATTGATTCCTTTACAAGATTATGAATCATTTACTGACTGTTTACTGATATTTTCCATTGTCTGAATGTCAAGTATTGATTATCCGAGAATGATTTCATTTCACACAGGCGAGCCACACGCAGCAGACAAATTTACCGAATTTCTGTGAATTGCATCAAATTTTACAAGTTTTGCATTAATTCTTTTTATAATCTTGTTTTTTTATTATCTAAAAAAATGTTATGCTCATAATCTTGTAGTATAAATGAAGTTCTGGAGTTAAATCTTTTAATCTACCAAAGGAAGCTTATCATTAAGCCGTGAAAAATTACGGAATTAATTTATTCTACCATGACGTTAAACAAAATTTGGTTTTAGCATTTACTGATTACTCGAGTCAACACTTTCATCATACATTATTCCGGAACATTTCTACGCTTAATTTCGTGTGCCATTTATTCTAGTCTGTGCCGCATCGATTATTTCTGCATCTGAATTTGTACCAGAAATGCCACAGCTTGCAAATGCTAATGCTCTATAACCGTATAGTAGACGTGCATTATACATACGTATAATCGTATTTTGATTATTTTAGTATAATAATCAAAAATAATTATGCAACACGTGCTAAGAATTAACTCTGCAGTTCTAAAAGTGATAAAGGTGCATGGACGAGCTGGCTCTTGCCAAAACGTGGTCCAGCATATCTTTATGTAAATGCATTTGCAAAGATTTCAAAAGTTTTAAAATTGCTTTGGTTTCGAATTCGTTACAGGAACGTGCATTATGTGCCACAGTTGTTCGTCAGTAGACAACCCCAGATGCTTGGATCCTTTCGATAAAAACAGCGATGAGTTCATCGTTAATTGCACCAGTGAATTTGATGAGGAAAGGACTATTCCCAATGGCACGGTGCCTGATCTTTGCAGGAAGATCGACCAGACAGGTTTGTTATCTTTTTCTCGAAAGTTTCAAGTTTTATTCAGGAGAAAATCTGCCACCTTAAAAATGCAATTTAAAAAAGTGCAATGAGCAACCGTTCTGCAATAATTCTGCATTAAAACAACATTCATCTGCTGTAGAATGGAACCAAAGATTGTAGAAAAATGACAGTGATAATGCAATAAAAGTGAAATTTTTATGCCATTTATTTGCAATATTAAATTAGATTTGTGTGTGAAAATTGTGCAATAAATGCACGTTCACGTCACTTTTTATACTGTTTATGTGATGTATTCTTACAGTTCATTTGTGGTGAAAAATTGCATGAATAATACAAATTTCCATTAAGAAATTTTCACTTTAATTACAAATCAATAATTGAGTTTTATTGCAGTAAATTAAAATACAATCCACAATTATTATGCAATAAATCTACACGTACATTAAAACTACATTTATCTCCTGTAGAATGGAACCAAAGATTGTAGGAAAATAGCAATAATAATACAATAAAAGTTAAATTTGCATGCCATTTATTTGCAATATTAAATCAAAGTGATTTTTTTGTGAAAATTGCACATTCACATCACTTTTTATTCAGCTTATGTGATATTTTCTTACAATTCATTTATGGTGAAAAAAATGCATAAATATTGCAAATTTGCTTTAAGAAATGCTCACTTTTATTGCAATTTATGGATTTGCAATTAAAGTGAAAATACTTTTTAGTAAAAAAAAATTTTAGTTTTATTCCAGTAAATAAAAATGCAATTACATGTACTTTCATTTACGTCAAATTTATTGCCAAAAAAGCGCACTTTCTAATATGTTATGGTGGAGCTTTTTTTCTTAGGTATTCACTTGGAGCCATATTTCCCAAATTCGTGGATCAATGCCCCATTATGAAGCATTCCTTTCATTTTTCCCCACTCTTAGAGCAAATATTTTATCAGTGCCCGTCCTCCTCCTCATAAAAGCTGTCAAAATGATATAGAAAGTAAAATTTTAATGGATATTAATTAAAATTAAAGAATGTATACTCTAATACAAAATATAATTGTACAATAAGAGATATATATTATCTTTAGGCGTAGGAGGTATCAATTTGTATTTTCCTCCCTAGCAGCCCTTACCTGCTTACCTTGACTTCCACCGCCCACCTTGGGACTAATTCTGTCAGATTAGAATTATAACTTACAATTATGGCCTCCATTCTTAAAGTGGTTGGGAAGTCATGTAAATTTGCCTCCCTTGTTTTTCTGCTCAACAGCAGGGCAAGGGCAGTCTAAATAAAGATCATGGTCGTGGTTAATTAAGTCTCGTCAATTGAAATGTATAAGTTACAGCTTTCTAGTTTCTTCAATTCACTAAAAGACGTTAAGTGTTTGCCTCTGGCGAAAGGAGGGCTAAAAGACGCTTGTGGTCAATCTGACCACAAATAGGGGACGTGTTGGGTCTAACCATAGCTTTACAATGTAGGTCACGTTAGACCACGTACAGCTGTAAACATTTGTCGAAATATGGTCAGTTCATGATGTGCAAAAGGACACAAAAGCACAAAAAAACCACAAGATGCACACTGATGGCCAAAATTGTTCAAAAATATTGACCTTCTCCAGAGAGGTAAACCCATACATGTAATGCTACAGAAATTTCGGAAGTAACTCAGCATTATACATGTACATGCTCTGTACGCACATTATACCCTGTACTGTAAATTATACTTACAGTATTTTTTTTAATGTGGAATTTTATTCTACGTTTTTCCGCGAAGATGTTTTTTTTTTTTTTTTTTTTTTTTTTTTTTTTTTGGAATTAACACGATTTAATGAAAGATTATAATTTCTAGATTTATTTTCACCTCTGAAATATGGCTTGTTTAGACGATCCTATTATTTAAAAAAATACAAATCGATTGTTTTCTTTAAGTAACTGAATTTCTTGAATAATTGAACTGATGTTTGATATCGAACTAACAATTCAGGGATCCAATGTTAAGAATGTTTAAACATTTTACATGGAATGGCAGAAAATAATAGGCACATAATCCCATATTTTTCGAGCAGTTACATGTACTTTTCTCAAAAGAAACAAACGAGGCCTCCGCTCTTCAGTCTCAAACATTCTTAAAAATTCTCCGTTCATTTTTAATTATTTCAAAAAAGCGCGCCGAAATTGGACCATTTCAGGGTATATTTTTAGATTCGCTTGTATCCTGACATTGACATATTTCTTGAAACATACTCCAGAAAATGTAAGGAATTTTGAAACCTGAGACGAAAAGCAGATATCTTGTACATGCTTAATGTTGCTGAAGATACATTGGGGGTGCTCAGACACAAACTTTACGAATGACACTTAATTTGGCAGTCGTGAAGTCACGTGTGCAAAAGGAATAAATTAATTGGTCTAAAAATAGCGATAACCTTGAGTGATTTACGACAAAAAAACAATTGGCTTGTCGTTTTTGTACACGTGAATTCTACTGCCAAAAGTAGCATTCGTAAAACTTCTGTCTGAGCGCCCCTTACATGTGTTCCAGTCAAATCCAAGAAAGTAGTTGTGCTGGGGAAAATTCACTAGGGTGCATCAATGACTATCTAAATCGCTGTAGCCCTATTTAGCTGATTTGGTTATTTAGCCAAATTAGCCATTTTCAGTTGACAACTCCATTTAAACTCAGGGCTAAATTAGGGATTTCGAAACCACTATATCGCCACCTGCTTAATTTTTCTTTACCTGGTGCGCCATTACTTATTCGTGTACTGTATACTCTGAAAACACCAATAAAATGATGAAACCTCTCCATTGGCGGATTTTTCAAACGATCGCGCATGCGCAGATTTTACAGTTTGCAGTATATTTATCCATTCCGGTAAGTGGATACGGGTAAAAATTCACTTTTAGGTGGAGTTTTCGTATTGCCGATTTTTTTAACGTTGATGCTTGCTCAATTTTCACAAAATGTAGGCCTACATATTTTTTTTTTTTATAATGCAAACATGCACTTCATTTTCTTAAATTTTCTTTGCAGTAAATGGCGTTCATCGTGTTATTCGCTATTGCGCCTGGGAGGAACACAAGAACCGAGATTGTTATTTGGGAGCCACAGAGTATTACAAGGGCAAAATTTGCATATGCAAGGATGACCGATGTAACCATGCACCAATGATTTCTTCGCCCATTCATCATCATCTCCTTTCAGCAGCATTTATTACCTTCCTCGTTAAATGCATAACGTCGCCCTTTTTGTAATAAATTGTAAGTTTCCAAATGTGGTAATTAGTCCGACTAGCACTACACGTTCGCAGAAATGTAAATATCTATCTATGGAAACATGTTTTAATCACATTATGCCCTTCAGTATGATTTCTATAGGAAGCTGACTGAAAAGATGTGTGTCCTGGACTCCTCGCTGAAAATGGGCACAACCTGCATGGGCACAAATTTATTTTTAGGGTGCTATCAAGAAGTTGTAAAGTAAAAGAAATAGTGAATTATGCTGTTTTCAAATAGAAGACCATATTTTTATAGTTAAATTTATTAAGTTTTAAACGTAGCATCGCTTATCGTCAATATTTTAACCCTTCCCATTGTTTGTGCAATGTGCTGGCTTGATTATTCAAGTAAAATTTTGCCAGGACTGACATCCTAGTAACTTGATTTCTCACACTAATCATGATAGAAAGTTGATCATTTAGTTTCAAACGTTGTATCGATTAGCCAATTATTTGGCATCTAGACGAATTAAAAAATGGGATTTGAGTTCAAACAAGTGCCTGATAATTGAAGTGTTTCGCAATAATGTTTTTGGATTAGATCACGTACGCTGGTAAAGGAATCAGGAAATGAACAAAGCGTTTCCACTTAAATTAGTTTCCTGTTGTATAATTTTGCTTTAATTTCAAGTGACTAAAAGCTGCAATACAATTCGTAGAAATTATCTGGGTAATACGAAAAAAATACGAAATGCTTGTCAGATGCTTGTCAGATTTTGTCAGATGATGTAGAAGTCGGCGTAAGAAATTACAGTAATCAAAATTACATTAATGTATTTCTGTGCTGCGCGTAATAAAATTAATCGTTCCAGAATCATTGCAGAAATCTTGCAGCGTCTTTCACGTTGAAGTATTTGGAACCATTTCCATTATCCATATATTTCTATGTTGTCTTTATAAAGTCTTAAAATTATTTTCGCTTTTCAGATAATGTATTTGAGTCGTATTTTTAACTAATTTTTACTGGCCATATTCTCCCACACTCTTCATTTTTTTTTTCAAAAATTATAAAAGTATTTTTTTGCCCTAAGATTGTTTCAGGCATGGAATTATTTTTTTGGTTTCGGTGGATAATGCAGACATTTTAAATTTACGGTAAAATTTGCTAGTTGAAATGATGGGGCATTTGAGGATCGAACTACAGGTATATGGTGTTTTTCAACACAAGAAATTAGACTTTTAATTAAATTTGAAACATTTTTAAATGAATTCTGGATTCTATTTTTCTAATAAGTAAATAACTATAAAAAATTAACTGACAAGCGTAACGAATTGTAACAGTCGTGAAGTAACGTGTGCAAAAGGAATGCATTAATTGGTTTCAAAACAACCATAACCTTGAGTAAATATTGTGAAACAATTATACACTGTTGATTTTGCACACGGAACCTCACGGCTGCCAAAGTACGATTCGTAAATTTCTGTCAGAGTACCCTATAGTGCATCCATTGCAATGTTAATATGTTGTGGTTCATCTTGTTGTCAAAAGATGCCGCTAGTGTTGCGGCGATCATCAGCTGCTGCTTTTGTTCCATTTTGTTTGAAAATGTTTTAAAACGAAGAAAGTGTTCGAAAATATATTGTACTTTTCATCGTTTTGTGTAGAAGTGCTCGTGAATATGCGGTTTTTGATTGCAACACAAAAGTGCTTACGCGGCTGTTGTGGAAGACTAGGTTCGACCAGTTTCTAAAAGTGCAGACAGGACACAAACAGGTAATCTTACTGTATACATTTGCATAGGTGATTATGTTTGCCTGTTTTAATTATACTGTACCAAATAAGTAAATACATTGCAACATGTTCACCTTTAATTGCTTAATTTACATTGTCATAAAATAATCTTCGCAGATTTACCGCATGTGATGAAACTCAATGGTAAAAGGTTCATAATAGATATAATTTACTTTGTTTATTGATGGCTTTTGGATCTCAAGTTTTAGCAACAAGTGTTTGAAATTGAAAGTAAAGCAAAATACATATTCATTCCACGGTATTTGTTGTACGTTTCACAAAGAGCAGTTTCCACAAACTTCTTATTCGGACACGAATGTAAATCTGTCTTCCGGCACACTGAGCTAGCTTATTTGTGCCATTCATAACAAAACATTGTTCAGTAATGACAGTTATGAAACTTATACCATATGGACATTTTTTGGACCTCTCCATATCTTACCTGAATACAAACCATGCAAACATCTGTTGAAAAACTTGAAAACAGTTCAGAACACCTACTGTACATGTACGTCAGAAACTGCTATAATAAATTAGACAGACACCCTTGACACGTTTAAAACTGACATTTTAGTTATTTTATGTTTTAGCAAAGGAAATACACAAGCATTCAAAGACAAGTGGACCAATTTCTCTCCCAATTTCATCAGTTTTCGTTTATTTAATAGAATATGAAGTGTACAACATGGTGAAAAAAATGTTAATCCCTGTCACGTTCTTATGGGCGATTTCTATTGAATTGTATAAGTCATAAGTGCAAAAAACAAACTAGTTACAACTCCAAAGATGGGAACTGTGGAAAATCCAGAGTTAGTGTAAGCTGCGAAAGTATTGCATCCGTCTGTATCGCAGTAGCACTTATCGTACGAAAGTCCCTTATCGTTTTTCACTCTGGTGCAATTTGTGGGCATGTCGATTTCAGATTGCGTGGCGCAAGAACGAAATATTGTGCCATTATCTACAAACATAAAAAAATCAAAAGTTAGCATTTTAATATAATACGATTGTAGTTTACAGCCAGAGGATGCACCGGTGAAGTCCTTGACAATGTCTGCAGTTGGTACAAGGTCAGCACCATTAGCACGCAATAATACCTGCGAGCCTCGCAACAGCTGGCACTAGCGCCACACACACACACGTCATGCCAATAGTGTTTGTAAAGTTCCTTCTCGAATTATTTCAGAACAATTAGCGCAGGTTTGTTGGAGGCCAACTGCTGAACAAGAGATGACTCACGTATTGGACTTTTGCACAACTGTGTGGGTGAATGGTTGCATGGTGCGAGACTATAATGCAAAGCACATCAGGTATTTTGGCTCGATTTGGGAGAAACTTTGAGAAAGTTTAGGGTATTTAGACCTACCGTGTTTGATTATTTTGCATCTGTTGGTCTGTGCCGTGTCTTGCCGTGCAATACAGTCGACTGGATGGTCAAAGGTGCTGTTGTCGAATGGGTCGCCACATTTGGGGTTTACGTTTGAGCGACAATCCCAGCATTTGATGGCCGAGCCTATGTTTTGTAAACGTGATAATTAATTCATAGAAAAACGTGAGCATTTCGAGGACAACGATTATAAGTATGAATATTGTACAACAAGTTGAAAAGTAGAGTTCTACATCGATCCGTTAATTTATATCTAAGACCTTGAAGTGTCCCAAAAAACTTGTTCTGTTCTTGTTCAGAATTAAACCCTATAAAAGTGGCAGCTTGAAGAAACTAGTGGAAGAAACCTTGTTTGGAGAAACTATGAATTTGGGAGGGAATCACTTATTACTTCCTCGGATATCCACAGAAATGTTGAAATACTTTCTTTCCAATGGCAATTCATTAAATCTTCATTATTATGAACAAATTAGCAAAGAATTTAGCCAGTTAAAACTAAATACTGTACATTAAATATGTTTTGTGAATAAGGCTGAGATGATTCACATAATCATGAATGCAGCAATTCAGTTTTACATCTTATCATCAATATCCAGAAATTAGGATTGCATGTCTACAGGTAATATCAGCTATGGCTGACTATTATATACGAGTTTTCATCATTTTGTGAATACGTTTGTGAACATTCACATGGCCATGAATGCATCAATTCATTGCTCTACCTTATCATTATCCAAAATTTTGAATTGCATGTCTACAAGTAATATCAGCTGGGCTCACCATATAATAAATAAAATAAACGAGTTGTCATACAGATCGAGCTATACCAATTTCACTTTGGAAGTCATCAAGTCACATGTGCAAAGGAATGCATTAATTGTTTGAAAACAAGTTAACCTTGAAGGATTTTATAAACAAATTAGCGTATTTAATTTGCACAAGTGACTTCACGACTGCCAAAATGCGATTCGCAAAGCTTTTATCAGAGTTCACCTATACTAGTATATACGTTTAGGCCTACATTATATTTGATTTTTGGAGATCTCAAATCATTAGTGACTTTGTATGCAACCACTTTCTATATGACGCAATTTTATTGTGCTTAGTTGATGGCTAGTTTGGTTCTTGCAGTCTGACTGTAATGAAATTCTCAATGGCATTTTACCGGCGTAGTTCAGCTTCAGTGTATAGCACTCAAGACTAAAATTTTGGAATTTTTACATCGCAAAGCAATCTTGTAATAAAAGGGTCATATCTCCAATAAATTAACTATTGTTTGTGTTACAATTACATGTATTACAGAACAAAAAACAGCTGAGACGTAATTTCTTGGAAAAATATCCAAC
>JAQGAO010006781.1:0-11920 GCA_034697705.1 Ommatoiulus sabulosus | reverse complement strand
GAGAATAAAATGGACAAAAGTCAGGCAAAGTCAGGCAAGTCGATTTTTCAAATGTGGTGGCAACCCTGTATATACTGTACTTGTATGTAATATTCCCTAAACAAATTCGTTATAACGAAACGTTGCGGAAATGCTCGGAAACTCGAAAAGTCATTCGTCTTAACCGTAATTTGTAATATTTCTAGTTCGTTGTAAACGAATACATTTACATCGATGTATAACCTAAAAATGAGCTGTCTCTATCATTAATGGCTGATTTAAACCAGCCTAGTGTTTTGGCGAGTCACTCGGCTTGCTACTAGCCTAGTAAAAAATGGCACCGAGTGACTCGTCATCGTATGGTAGTAAAGAAAGTCTTCAATAAATATGTAAAAATAATAATGTTAGAGCTGATAGAAGAACTAGAGGATACTGTGAATGAAGAGAAAAAATTTGGACAGATTTGAAATTCCACAAACACTCGTGTGACTTGTAGCCTACTCAATTGAATTCAAACCAATACCTACAGTCAGCACATACAGTGTCATGTGGTGAGGTTACATAAGCAAAATCGGACGAATCGAAATCGGATCACACTTTTCTTGTATGAACATGAGTGTTAATTATCAGAGTTCCACTTCGTTGCCATTAGTTGTCTAAAAATACAGCCACGTGAATTAAAAAATTCCTGAAATGTGTTGAAAAAACTTGCTTTACACGCTAAAATGTGCGCAACGTGCGCGTTCCCTATAGCTAATAAATGAGTTTACACGCACCCTGTATTCCAAGGAGTAACGTCAGCAGGGAAGGCGGCGCCGGGCCACGCTTCGACCAAAAAATAGAACCTGGTTATATATTCCACTGTCTCGTCAATTTACTGGAGAGACCAGTAAATTCAGTACAATGCGGTAGTAAAACGTGAGTTCACATTGCAGTACTGGGTCGAATAGCTCACTCGCCAAAACACTCGGCTGGTGTAAATCAGCCATTACCAATTTTGGTGACACAGTATACAATTCGGAACATATAGGTAGTTTTTTTGTTTTTTTAAATGGGGAAATTTGTAAATTCCCATACTTCTAAAGAATATTATGGACGATGGTTCATTATACCCGAATATCTCAGAAATACGCAATAAATATGAAACTATTTAGCACGAAATGGTTGACAGCCATTCGCAATTTCCAACGGGCGAGTTGGCTATGGATTTCAGGGTGAAGAAGTACTCCAGACAAAGTATATACAGAAACATGTCTAACATGCATTGGGAACGATTGTGGGAACGACAGTTTGAGATTGTTGAACATGTTGATTGTTATAATCAATAGTTTCACGTGCTTCAGATTGGCTTGCTGATGTTTTCGCCAAGACTTTTCAGTAACCATATACCGTCACGATAAAGTATTTACGCCAATTTTCCTCATTTGAACTGTAGCATCCATACTTTGTGGGCGTGTCATGCAAGAGAACAACTACTTAACCAACCCACAACTGATGTCAAATGCATGCAGCCGCCACGTGCAATTGTTATGCAACGGCAAGCGCCACAGGTTGTCTCGGCCAGTAAGCTCATCAAATACAAACCATCGATACTAATTCTGTTTTAGCTCAGAAATTAAGGTAATTCTCGTTATTACATTATACCGCACGTGGGTGTGGAGGGTTTATTAATCGCCATACTTAAGCCGCAAATTTGGTGGTCGCCCAAAAGAGCTTTGCTTAATCCTCGTCATCATTATTGAAAACGCAAAATGCTGTCTGTTTCCAGGCCTACATCTGGCGTGGCAAAATACCGACTAACTGCCCGAAGCTCAACGTATAGGATTATTTATTGGCAAATAGGACACGTCGATTTTGCCCTACACGGCGTTATTAAATTTCGCTTAAGAACCCGGACCTACGCAATTTCCGAAATCAGCCTGGAACATTCACATTCGATGCACTATCTACAAAGTAAATCCCTCTCGATTTGCCATGGAAAGGAAATACACTTTGCTAAATGAAAAAGCTGGGCAACTTGTCTTGTATTCCTATATACATGTATACGTGGCTGGAAACCACCATGCGCTGCAACAACCATACTTACATGTATATACTGTATATGCATTTTCTAAGTCGCAGCAACATTGGTACACGGATGAAATGCATGAATTCAATAGTGTGACAAGGTTCTAAACCCAACGACGGTGCAGGTTGCGCGTGGAAACTAAAACATTCCTCGATCCTTATTGGAAAATGTTATCTTTTCAATTCTCCGAAACCGTTGCGCAGTGGCGGTTTCCTACGATTCCAATTGGACCATTAGCCCGATTAGCATAACGTGTCCAGTTAGCCCAAATCCCATTACTATAGTTCCTCGGAACAATTGGGTGTATGCAAATCTGCAGACAACCAAACATGTCGGTTTCCCTGTCCAAAAGAAGGAAATGAGTGGCGCAGAAAGGGCATCACATTGTGGCTCAGTTTGGTACTATATACCAGTGTTAATTTATTTCTCGCGGCCGTCCGGATTAAGCGAATTATTTTATAACGCCACATAACTACGTTATAAAAGAGATCCATAAACACCGTTCTGTAAGTGCACCTGTTACAAAGATGTGGCATTCTCACCCGCATTTGCCCCATGCATGAACTCAAGTATCTCGGTCATATTCCCACTGATGACTTGCATGTTTGAAAGAGAACAAAATCGAAACCTACCGACATCAAAACCGGGTTTCATACAAAAGAAAGCCAAATTAACTGACTTTCTCTCGATATCTAGTACTTCGAGAATTATTTAAATCGTAAAATCTCTATATACCTCCATTAAATATACCGGCAGTACAACCTACATACATAAATGTTTATAACTGTTAGCATTCTCTTCGAGTCCATTAGATTTAAGTCATTTGCAAATATTATCGCAGTTTTAGTTCAGCAATGCAACGATTATGGAAAAATCGGCTTAAAGTACAGTATGTACCCATTAACGAAATGTACCACGACTGATACGCACTTGCAATAAAATATAACAATGGCAATCGAGCCGTGCTTCATTGGCGAACAAAAACACGTTCACAGGCTTGTTATTGTAAAGCTGTCAGAACGACAGGAAAACAAACATCTTGCATTTAACATGCTATTTTGACAGGATAGTCATTAAAACTGAGGATATAAAAACGACTCCTGTCACCAATTTACGTGCGCGTGTCCCTGAGATAGCCTTCGCCCAGTCAAATTCACATTCATTACTGCTTTTTCCGGGAATTAATGAATCCATAAACTAGCTGTCGATCATCCTTATGCTATAATCACAATAACTTAATTTCCATGTAGAATTAACGAAATATAGAAATTAAACATCCATTCCCTTGTCAAGATATGAAGAAATGTGCCAAGGCATGATTGAAGAAAGCATACATGTATTATTTCCGCAAGCAAAAATGATACAGCCGCATATAGCTTTACAATTAAAAGATGGGTTATAATTTGCCTTCTTAAAAGCATGAAGTATATACAGCATAGTATCTTGGTAAAACAAGATTTGAGAATTCAAATATCGATACTCAGCAATTTATATTTAATATTTCGAGAGATGTCCAAACTTTTCAACTTGACATCTCAACGACAAGTTGGAAGAATGCACCTCCTAGCAAAAGAACATTTTTGTTTGGAATTATAAAATTTACAACATTTACTTTTAAATTGGCATATCCTAATATAACATGTACATGTATGCATAATTTAAAGCCTTCGTTCCATGAGAAATAAATCTGTATACGTTCTCTCATACGCGCCGCATTTACAAAAGAACTTGTACTTCATATTGAATAACTTATTTGAGCAGTACACCCTGAAATTGTTCATCACACGTTGATGCATGACAATCAATTCCAGAAATGCCACCAATCCACCGTGTAGGCGCATAATACGCAGAATGCATAATAGCATAACATAGCTCAACTATAACAGCACAAGAGGATCCAACTTTTATCAGGCTTTCGCAGAAAACTATGGCAGAAGCAAGGCGGGTTGCCAAGGCAACTGCAATCACCTACTTAGACACAAATAGAAGTCCTGTTGCTCGAAATTAATGTATTTGTTCGTTTTCTCTAGATAGTTGATGGGATTTAAGAGCATGAAAACTACAGGAAGCTCGTACCAAATGTTACAGCAAGACATAGAAGAACGAGGATACGTTCGCTCTAACTGGCACTATATAGTACATGTAATTCTGCGCGCACCAATTGCATCATCATAAACAACTAGGTAGATGCAAAACAAAAAAAAACTGCCCCAGTGGGAAAATAAGGGTAAAAATGGGCTAATTTTACAGAGAACGCATAGCTCAAATGAGATCATCAAACGCGAGGATGTGCGAATGTAATCCAGCCTTCTTTTAGACCTTGCAAAAGTTCTCATTCAGTCCAAGTTAATGTTTGAATTTCTAATTTTTTGAAAATGTAAGACTTTGTTTTTGTCAGTAGGGCATTTCAACTCGAGAATCCGGATCTAAATATCGATTTAAGTAGAAAGAAAATGCGTCAAATGAAATGTAGAAGGCGACTGGCGCATGGGCATTCCCTAATTCATAGGGTCAAATCACTTGATTTTTCTGCGACAAACGAAAATGCGAATCTGCGAATCCTCTCGAGATCAGTCTGAAAGCTGGAATGAATTCATTACGTTTCTAAGAAATTGCTTTTAAGTGCCCAAGTTGCATGGCGACCGATAGCCTTTATAGCCTTTCATCGCGACCTGCAATTCATTGCAATTCCCTCGCTTTACATGTACAAGTCGTTAGAATTTCCGTTCCCATCAGTTACATGTACCGCACTTAAAATTAACCTATTTCGATTCCCGCGTCATCTAGTGACAGTTGCGTACAAACTGCTGGTTTTGGAGTGATGATGCAGTGGAACCTCATTGCCAGTCGCCGTCCTAGGGTATGGACAAATATACATGTATAATGTTCAGTTTCTTCGTTTCAAACAAATTCCGAATTCAGATATTACAATTTTTCGGATAAAAGGAATGAATTTTCGAGTTCCGCGCCATTCGCGCTATACGTTATGTTAAAATAAACTTTAGACAATGTTAAAAAAACACGTTCTAACAGGAAATTTCCCGATAAAACTTGCAGCACCCTTTCCATTCATATACATGGGGTATGGTTTCATCGCCTCGATGAAACTAGGTCTTATTATTGAAGTCGTGTTTTGTGTGACGAATATACTTCGATTGTGAACGATCAAATTTTGACGTCCATCCTTGAGGTTCGTCTTAACGAGCTTCCAATGAAAATTGATTACACATCGATATAAAGTACAACATATTATACAGGTATCATTAACCAATCATCATTGGTTAATGATGATAAGTTAAGACTATAACCTCAACATTTGCATTATTGCATGTTAACTATATACGCGTTCTGTGCGTTTTAAAACGAGAACACTTGACACCTTACTATATAGATGACTTTCTAAAATACACAATTGCTATTAGCTTAAAAAAGCAAGCTTTCAAAAACACGGGTCTAAAAGACTTACAATTCGTAGTTTATTAAAATAATGGTATACATGTACAGTACAGCACTTAACTTACATTACCATCGAGCGTTCAAACGTTTCGGTAGCTGATTTTTTAACGCCACATCTTCCTTTTAGCGCAATTAGTACCATCACATTCGAGCGCAATTAATGCAATGAACCTGTTAGCTAAGCAATAACAAACCGAAGCCATACGCCCCGTAGCATTCATAGCCTAGACAATGGGCAAGAAAGTGAATTTGCATGTTGTATTTCGAGCAATAATTGTTCAGTGCAAAGGCATTGTTGTCTGAGGGCGTTTCGACCTGGTTCACTGCTTGACATTTGGTCTTCCAGAATCCCAGATCAAGACTCGCGTAAACGTTGCGTGGGAGGATTACTGTACGCAAATCACACCAATCCAGGCTAACAACCGACGTTCAAGAAGTGACACAACTCAAAACTGGCCACTTTACGGTTTAATACTGTATTATGTCGAGCATTAACATATCTATGATTCAGTAAAAACTTCGATCACACAAAAACCGATTAATGACCGTTGTACTGAACCATCTGTATAAGAGTTTATAACTCGACTACTTGAAATTTAGTTACCTCGACATTGTTTGACGGCATATGAAGATGACATGGTTACAAATCGAAACGAATGCTTCGCGCGCCACATGTGGCTCCTCAGCTTCAGAAGCGACACAACTCAAAAATTCTAATTTTGAGATAGGCAGCTTTCATTGATGTACATGTACCTATATGGTAAACGACACTGCTGCGATTTAGCCGAAACTATGCAAAGCCATCTTACACCGAAAATTGCAATTTTTTGAGTTGTGTCACTTCTGAAGCGGGGGTCTAGCTTGCATGCGCTGGTGACGTATCAACGTCACCAGCGCATGCAAGACCACGCACTATAAGTTTCATTTCTACGACTTTAGGAAAGTAAATCCCTATAGCCTTCGAAAAAAGAGATATTAGCTACATGGAGGGGGTTTTAAAACTGGTACTCAGTTAATCCAGAACAGAATCGCGAAGCCGCTGGAAATAAGTCATAATTCGTCATTCGCAGCTGAAAGCCTGAAGGAATTACTCCATTAATCGGCGTTTAATGGAGCGTTTCGATTAACCCGCCATTGCGAATGCAAGGCATGCGTGCTGACACTTTGTCATATCTTTGCGATGGCAAAGAGAGGCGTGCGTCCAAATCTTTTCAAGTTGGGAGAATAAAAAATCAATGCGAATCAACTCGGGTGCACATCAGCGCGGAATGCAAAGATCTCAGATACGATCGTCCAACTAGAAAAGTGCCAACAACAACTTTTTCCACGGATTAGCTGCGGCGATTGCCAAGATGGCGAACCATCCAAACGACAATATCCAAGGAGATCTTCCAGTTGGAAGCAGGACATGCAGGTATACAGCGGCTAATAACATAAAGTGCGACAGGAAAGAACCATACTGGGCGCATAATTATCGATGAGGAACAACCTCCGAGCTGTCCCATAAAAGACTCCGTTAGATTGCTCGACCATTAACATGACGCCCGAGCTGGAAATGACCTCCTTGGACGAGGTTTTTACGAGCGTTTTGAAGCTAAATTTAACACCGAGAACAACAACGAAATAATTTTCCCGAAGTGCCAAAAAGAAATGGAGAAAAAAATATACGGCGCTCCACAGCTTCGTATCGTGCGTCATAGGCAGTCGATATTTCTGCTGGTGTGCAACCGCCATTAAAAGAGGGTCACCGAAATCCCCATTCGGTGGTTTATTAGGGTTCTAAAAAGATATTTCGAGGCGCTTCATTTAATTCATCGGACTTAGGAAACGGCACACTTACGATAAAAAAACAATGGCGCGATCTGCTGTAGATGAATTTTTACGATGTTTCATGTTCATAATTTTGGAGGCTACGTGCCTTATATCTAGACTGGAAGGAGGTTCTACTATCCATCATGCTTATCGTTTATGGATTGTACCCACCTTGATTAGCGTATATAATTGCCGATTAATCTAATCAAGGATGTCGCAACTTCTCATCACGTATTGACAATTCCATCTTTACTTGCTGCCAAACACGCGGTAGAAACAGTCCTTTTATATGGTAACTAACTGAAAGGACCGGCCCCTGTGTTCAAAGCGTCATCGTACCACTTCAGCAAAGGCGCGTAATGGAAAAACTTTTCGCCCACTAAGCCACCCACATACAAACATACATTTTTTTCTTTATATATAGATAGATGATAGATACTAGCATTTTTTTCCATAATCGTTATGTTATTCTCATTAAGTCGTGATATAGTGTTGGATTAAGGGGCTTCGTATCCTCAATTTTAACAATTTTTGACGTAGAACTACGTAATCCCCCGATTTAAGGGGGCGGTTTTGGAGTTTCAGATGTTCTAAAAATCTCCGATTAAATGCCCGAAAAATGGGACATGTTTAATGAATGACTTCAAACATTAAAAATTCGAATGACATCATTCAATACAATTCTGATGATGATATCATCAAATTTAATAAATTACGTCATCATTTACTATACAGCTTCAGGTGTAGTTCTATACGTTTAAAAAAATTGCAGAATAGCACAGCTAGGTTCGCTTTTTTTTTTCTACTACGTTTTGTAACCATACAAATGAACATTGTCAACGTTTATCGGTATAACCAATAAACCTTAAACATCTACATGTGCTGGAAGCACTGTAAAGACACATACGCTCGTATCAGTGTACTGTATACACTATGAAGAAAGTAGAACGACTATGGGCATGCAAGGACACATTTCCGCAATTATTATCTCCGAAGTTACAAAGGACCTCTGCATTCTCAGCGCTCAGAGCCATTTTGTCACGTTTCACTCTATAACTTTGAATCCCATTATAATGGTGGCACCCAGTCCCAGCAAATAAGGTTAAATTTGTCCTCGGCGCGAACATCGCGAGTCGTCAACCTCGATATATACGTTTCGGCAATATAATCAATAAAAAAATGAAGGTCACATTGAAAACGTTAACGCTAAATACTGGATGGAATAGCAATTGGCAAAGTGATATATCGTACGAGCTATACAGCGTGTGTGAAATCAAGTTTTTATTAGCCGACAGACTAGAACGCAGACACGTGGCCCAATTTCATTACCGCGGTTAGGAACTTGAGATGCGAGGGTTACGTCCACTCCCGTAACAACTAACAATGATTTGTTGCATGGCCCATTTGACAATTCTGGACAAACGAACGAAACGCCAAAAGCGTCCTCTACTATGTTGACTGCAGGATTTTCCTAGTTGAACTGAATTGATTGGAAAATTCAGGGAACGAATTTTGGAAGATTTTCACTATAACCTAGCTACGGAAACGAAGAGGTGAGGCAATCAGTCGTGTCCTATTGTGGAAAATGTTGATTACGGCGCATGCATTGGAAGGAAACCCAACGAAATATATCCGCGGTATCGCATGTTTCGAACTAAGATGTACAAAAAACCCTCGCAAAATTGGTGGTCGATTTTCTATTAAAACTGCATGAATGTGAACTGGCAGATGCCGCGTGTAATAATACCTGCGCATGTACGCTCTCCTATTTCGATATTGCTCTTCCACGATTGAGATAACAAGGGCAATCCAGAAATTTTCCATCGAATGTTAGGCTGGATCAACGCGAGGCTTGGATGTTTGCAATGATCGTCACAGCAACGCCAAACATAACATGGACAATGCATCTGAATGAGCATTCGAGTGCACACATGGAGAAAGGGCAAAATCGCTGACCCTTTTAGAAAATCTTTTGCCGAGATTTTTGTCGCTTTTTCCTGTTGTGAGGAATACACGAGCATGTTTTATCGCATCAAAAATGTTAGAAAGTAGCAAATTTCGGGTAATCAACATTAAATTTGTCAGTGCAGGTATTGCGCATCTGCTGTCATATCTTTTGCTCGAATAGGTCTACATGCAATTGATTTTATTCGTAATTTAATGAATTTATTTGAACAGTCAGTCAATGTTCAGTCAGCTAAGACCATGTTCATCATGGTCATCCAGATACAGGCTACAAGACCAAGTGGGGAAACTGAAGCAACAAGATTCTGATCGATTTGGGAAAAAAAACAGGAAGGTAAAAAGCAATATCAGGATAATCAACGTGGGAATTGTACTCGCATAAGCCAGCCATCTTACAACACGTTATGCTCTACAAGAAAACAATGAATGGAGTACAGTACATCGGAGCATTATATTGGCTATATAGGCAACTGAATAAAAATAGCGTTCCAAATGACCTCAACCAACTTTCGAAGCAATCAAAATGAGGCATACTGCAGTGCTAAACGCAGTGCATTAACCAGGTTTACTCCGATTCGGATCATTGGCAGTACATTGCATGTTCCAGATATTGTATAAGGCAAAGCTGGGTTATACTTACATTATTTTTAACTGGACCAGCATTTGTTGACGATCACCAAGTTTCCCTATTTGCCAGTTTCTTTCACGCAATTTCTTTTTTCTGGAACAGGTTATGGTGTTTTCTTTGTTACAACCCAAGCTGGAGACGTCCATTAATAAATGACATACATGTAATTTGTAAGAATAACAATATTAAAATGCACAAACCTGCTCGAAAACAGGAAAATCGAAGAAACCGAAAACCCATATTCACATTAAATCACAATTTTGAATCAAGCTTTCGAACTGAAATTCCCGAAATACCAATGCAGTGTGTGGAATTCCAATAACCAATATGAATTTATCATGGAAAAAAAAACGGGGCGCTCATAAAACATCAATAACATCGTGCTACGGAGTAATTTGCTTTAATTGAAAATCAACATACATTAATGACTCGCTGTCCCTATTATGTTGTTCCTATAAAACGTACAATTTCGACCCGATCGATATAACATCCACTCATATGCTCAGCTTAACTAAACATCAAACCACCGTGGTTTGGCAACCTGAGTCTAACATTATAACAAAGAAATCGTTAATGAGTGAAAGAATTTTAATGAAATGCCAGCTATAGGTTAAAGCAAATCTTACTATGCATGTATGGTATACCTCAATAAGACTTCTATATATATAGAGATGCACTACAGAAAACGTCAAGGGATGCAATATCCCATTAAAACAGCTTCATCGGTTCAATTCAATGGCCATTCATCCGAATATTATTTACAAGAACATGGAAACCAAAAAACAAACAATCGATCTAGCCAATGATCTTTTTTGGGGAATTCGTCTATTACAAAGATACATGTAAGGTTGGTCCAGCTCAAAGATTTTGTAACAATTTGTAGACGATTCAAAACAAACAGAGAAGGCGCAGTTGACGTCAGTTCATAGTCACCTGAGTCGATGTTCGATTTGCAACGTACGTTTCTATAAATTGGCAACCTTGTTATGATTAAAATTTCCCCTCACGCAAATTGAAGGCAGGTGAAAGAAGAGCTGAAGTGGAACCTAGATTCACCACAAAGGCTATTTATCCTCGCGTTGTTACTGAAGTTATAAAAAGAACGACATTGGCGAGTTGAGGACACCTGGCCTCGGGGTGCGGCAGAAACCCGTGTCCCATCTTGAAAAAAAACGACCAACGTAGTAGGCCTGGTGGAAACGAAAACAGTGCCAACGAGGGTTCAGCGCAGGAGTGTACGAGCAGCTTGGGGAAAAATGACAAGGGCTACCCGACTTGCACCTGCATTTGGAATCCTTGGACACAGGCTATGTTCTCCAGATGATTCCCCTTCAATGGCCAATGTCAAAAACCCACAACCAACCAATCAACTTTCAATGACACGCAATGCAAACCTACAACCTTACCGTATCTATGTCATTCTAATTATTTTTTAATCTGTCGTACTTCTTTGAGTGAGTCAAATGGGGAAACGTCATTTGCAATAATGTTTCTCCAGTGATGTTGTCCTTGCATCGAAAGGCACATGGAGTATTTTTCGTTGTAAACAAATCAAAAGCGTATTCCGTGTATTGAAGTGTACGCTTCTTTGAGTCAAAAGGGAAAACGTAATTTGAAACAATGTTTCCCCAGCGACGCTCTCCTTGCATCAAATTGCAAATGAGTAATGTTTTGTTTTAAAAAATCCAAAAAAAAACAACAACAACAAAAAAACCATTGGCTTGTGCTAAAACTGTAGGCGTTGTATCGCTTTACACCTTTTTTCCTTCAAAATCAGCATTTCCGTAACGAGAAATCTTTGAATACTAACAACAACTAACTCCAGAATAGCTAAATAGTTCTAAGAACCGCACTGATCCTTCCCAACGTAAGGCCATTGGAAATTGATTCCTTGTTTAACGTCCCCGCCCGCCCCATTGGTGACCCTCCGCCCCAACAAAATAGAGAAAATAAAAAATTGCCGCCCGCCCCATTGGTGGCGCTCCGCCCCAACATGAAAGGAAAAATAAAAA
>JAQGAO010006780.1:0-11920 GCA_034697705.1 Ommatoiulus sabulosus | reverse complement strand
ACCAGCGATTTGGGGCAAAAATCGCTGGTTTAACCTAAGTTTGAGGTTTGAACCTCGTTGGTTACTGCTACCGTTAGTGACTTTAATGATGCGTTATAAAAATAATGTCGGTCGAAGTCAACTGACTACTCGTATACGACATGAGTGAAAATAGTAGTGGTACTTGGTTTCATATTGGTTTAAAAACATGGAATTTCTAAACCAATTTATACATTCTCATTTACTTACGTGACTTCACGATTTCGTAAAAATAGTTTGATTACTTGTAGTGATCTATTACAATTAATGTAGAGCAGAGAAATGTCCACTGGCAAACAGCACGTGATCTGATTTTGGTTTATTTTTGGAGACCGATTTAATGACATGAGCTTCCCGTTGCAAAATTTAATGACAATTTAATGACATGAGCTTCCCGTTGCAAAATTTAATGACAATTTAATGACATGAGCTTCCCGTTGCAAAATTTTATAAAGGTCAAATAACTATAGTATATACTGTAGAAATTAAAAATCTATGTATTTTTTTCCAAATATTTTAAAATTTTTGGATGCCATTTTAATTCATTGTAGAACATTGAACCATTGGCAAGGTGGATCCACACCCTAGTAAGTACCAGTTCAAAGGTATAGGTTTCAAGGTTTCAATGATTATCACAACAAATTTTTTATGTTAACAATGATTCTTTGGAAAAAAAATGGCTTAAATTAATTAATATTTCTGGGAACTTCGATATTTTTCCAATATTGTGTCCCAGCTGGTTACTCGGAATCTACTTGCACATGGCCATCATGGTTGTGAATTGTTAAATCAGTTCAAAACATCGGCAAAACGAGCGTAACATTACAAGACAATAATATTAACTGTTTCATATTGAAAATATTTCTAAATTCATGTAAAAACCTACTGCATCGACATTAATGACTAAATATGTATCAATTATCAAACCAACAAAATGTTACTAATAAGATATGTACATCATACATGACTATGCTTTATGAGATTTTTCCAATATTGTGTCCCTTTTGGTTACTCGGAACCTATACCTGCACATGGCCATCATGGTTGTGAATTGTTAAATCAGTTCAAAACATCAGCAAAACGAGCGTAACATTACAAAACAATAATACCGGTATTAACTTTTAATGGATATTAACTGTTTCACATTGAAAATATTTCTAAATTCATGTAAAAACCTACTGCATCGACTCATCCATTTATGACTAAATATGTATTAATTATCAAACCAACAAAATGATACTAATAAGATATGTACATCATACACGACTATGCTTTGTCTAACTCATAGTATTCACTTTAGTCTCAATGCATTAAAACTATCTTATAACTAACTTATGGTGGTTAATAATAATACTGTATATGGCTAAACATTGTCTTACACATTGTTTCTACTGTATTTAGACTAGCAATAATTAATTGATGAATTGCCAAAACAAACTGATTTAATCCCTGCTTGGTTTGCATATAGGGTTGTTTCCTAGAAATGGAAAACAAGTCAGACTTAGTCATGCAGTGCTCATTTTCCATGACATTAATAGCAACAAATAATTGAAGTATCACGCTTCTCGCAATTGACAGATATGGAATTATATTTTATAAATTAACATAATTAAAGGACTATTTCATTTACCGACATGACGCAAGTGACGCTTGGCGGTTTCATATCAGCTGTCCTGAATGTGACTGTCACGCGTTTATATCAGACGAATGTCCGAATTACAACAATTCGGCCGACATCCTCATAATTATTATGATTGGTTCACAGAAACAACCTGAGTTTGTATGGCCAATGGCAACGTAGGATGAGTTTTGAACAAATGAAAAGAAAACATATTTATTCCAGTGACGTCATCAAGATGGCCGGTATACTTATCAACGCAAAATTTGCACAGCTGCTACATCACATCCTCATCTAAGTGGGTTACTCTGGGTACATATCAACGAAACCAAAACTGAAAATTGGTTTCTGAAACTGGAATGCAAGTTTTCCAAACCGTGCGTAAACTGGCTTTCAGAATTGGGAGTTTCCAGTTTCGGAAACAAATGTTCTTTGAAGTTTCCTTAGTGTGTGTCTATAGCTTTAGAATGTTGCATTAAATTGACTTCAGTATTTTGTACCTGAATAGTTCAAATATACTCTTTCAAGAAACATTACATTCCACATGTTTGCATCTTTTTATTTGAACGAAATGTTACTATACTTTGTTTGCTTGTAACAAACTATTAACTTGACATAAATATTCTGATTATATAAATCAATTAAATTAAGGAAAATTTGCAAAAGAATAAAACAAATTGTCTGCTTCAAATTTTTAAAAATGCATTTACAGTGTATACTGTAAGACGTTTACAAAATGGCAAAATTGATCAATATACATGTTGAACTTTTTATAATTTTGACCAATGAAAATATTGAAATTTTTGAAATATTGACCAATGAAAACCTGGAAAATTGTGAGACAATGACCATTGGAAATGATAAAATTTGGCCCCCCACTTACCCTCGGCGCCCGGGTGTACCCACACCCTGACACCACAGTATACGTAATATAAGTAGGTTCACTACGTGTCGGCACTTTGATGTTTTCATGGCAAAAACACTGCAGCGCCGCCCTGTTGGCGTTGACATATCAACTCGCCCGCAGCCACGCCCTGCGCTTGTAAATGAATCGTAGGTGGGCGTGGCTTCATCTTAGTGATATGTCTACGCCGCTATAGCGGCGCTTCGGTGTTCAGTACTGTGTCAGTAGGTTCACTTGCCGCTTTTTTGCATGTCGAAATCCATGTAAAAAAGCGGCGAGTGAACCTACTTATATTACGTATACTGTGCTGACACCCTCGTTGCTACAGCCCTGCATACTATAGAGATTTCTTTGTCATTTATACTACAAATTTTATTTGTCGATAATTAGGCTGAAAATAATTTGGAAATATACATAACGTACATGTATGTCACTTTCTGGTGCACTTTATATACTTCATTGTACCCTGACGTTTTACCTAGACTTTCATAGCACAGCTTCTGAATTCGGGCTTAGTTATGCTAATGCCACATTTGCATACAAATCACTGATTCAGCATCATAAATTATTCGAGGTTTTCATCAAGATATTTCTGCTAGCACTGACACTGACGAAGCACTTCCGAATTGCGGATAAAAATACAAGCTGGCGTATTTTCAGGAGTGGTGCTAAAATCGATACATTTCCAATACTGGAATCATACTGAATGGTCTACAATGGTTAGATTTTCTTCAACGTCTGCAAAAATCTCCTGTTTTATCAAACGGAAATCGTTTTAATCGGAAGGCCTAATCGGGCCCCATGCTATTCATAATTTATATGAAATCAATATACGTAAAAAGTTTTTTTTCTCGTTTATGGGCTGTTTTTTTTTCTCCGATTACACCAGCTTTTAACCTGGGAGGCAAAACACGACTTTGGTTCCTGGTATCACGTGTTGAAAGCGTTTTAATACTGCAATATATTAACAGAACATGTTCAATGCTTCACACGCATCGTAAACATGCATCTATTAACGGCGCTTCTACCTTTAGCGTTAAATTATTATGTAATCTAACCAAACACTGACATTCTTCCGTGCCTATAATGCAACGATAAGGCGTTATCATCCGGCCTTTTAATGTAAAATCCCTGATATAATATCTCAGCATGCAATCACCAATGGCATCCACGCAATGCACGTTTGCTTTACTATAAGGCGCAAAAACACAAATGTGATCTACCTAAAAGGCCCGTAACAATATTTAAAATGATTAATAAGATTAAGAATTACTTGATTCCAAAGTAACTACAATGGAAGTCAGTACCGTTATTGAAATTTTATTAAATGGGATGATAATTGTACATTTTTGGAAAATTTTCCACTATCAAAATCTTTGATAACTCAATGTGTCGGCTAAAAAGCCTTCATCAGGACTTACAAAGATAAACTAAGATTTTGGAGAGCTTGGCACAAATCTACATTAGTGAAAAAATATTTTACAAGTAAATTTCATTTCAAGTTCAGTTCATTTCAAGTAAAAGCCTTCATCAGGACTTACAAAGATAAACTAAGATTTTGAAGAGCTCAGTTCATTTCAAGTAAAGTATCACTTCAAATTCATTTCAAGTAAAGTTTCACTTCAATTGGTAGTAGACAGTTCACCAACAAAAAATTTTAATAACACAATGTTTCGGCTAAAAAGCCAAGTAAAGTATCACACGCAATGCTTCATTTACTTTACAAAGATAAACTAACATTTTGGAGCGCTTGACACAAATCTACATTGGTAAAAAATATTTTCCAAGTAAAGTATGATTTCAAGTTCATTTCATTTCAAGTAAAGTATCACTTCAATTGGTAGTAGACACTTCACCACCAAATATCTTTGATAACTCAATGTTTAGGCTAAAAAGCCTTCATCAGGACTTACAAAGATAAACTAAGATTTTGGAGAGCTCAGTTCATTTCAAGTAAAGTATCACTTCAAATTCATTTCAAGTAAAGTTTCACTACAATTGGTAGTAGATGCTTCACCAAAAAAGTTTTTTAATAACACGTTGTTTCGGCTAAAAAGCCGAGTAAAGTATCACTCAGTGCTTCATTTACTTTACAAAGATAAACTAACATTTTGGAGAGCTTGACGCAAATCTACATTGGTGAAAAATATTTTCCAAGTAAAGTATCATTTCAAGTTCATTTCACTTCACGTAAGGTATCACTTCAATTGGTAGTAGACATTTCACCACTACCAAAAATCTTTAATAACTCAAATTTTAGGCTTAAAAGCCTTCATGAGAAGCTACAAGCACATCAAGCCAAAATACACTGTCAAATCAATATGAATTAGATATGTGGTGCTTTTTCTATTCATCTTTTATATTGTTTAATTCGTTATCCAAAATGTTAGTTTATTTTTGTATGTAGCTTCTGATAAAGGCGTTTAGCTGAAACGTTGAGCTATTAAAGATTTTTGGTAGTGGAGAAGTGTCTACCATAAATTGAAGTGATAGCCTACTTTACTTGAAAAATATTTTTTCACCAATGCAGATTTGTGTCAAGCTCTTTTCGTCTATGGCTTAAAAATTCGTAATATTTTTCAATTATTTTGTATAAAAATAAACATAAAAATGGACAGAAATGTGAAACATCCAAATTCAAGAAACCATTTTCGTGCGTACTTGTATATCGCACGTCAAGGGATCGGGACTGTTATATTTTACAAAAATCAACAGAGAGATTAAGCGAATGTATAAGTCTACTAAAAATATTGAGCAAAATGGGTTATTAAGCATGTATTCTTTATTTCAACAGTTGTTACGCTCGTATCTCAAACATAACAAGACGTCATCACAACATGACCAGTTTATTGCACTTGATGACAATAATTATATTTGAAAATTATAAATGAACTTGCACAAATTTTGAATTTTATCAAAAGGATTATGTATTGTTTGCAAGCGAATCGTACCACAAAAAGTAATTAAACAACAAAAATGTGTTCATGAAAGAAATATTTTTGATACAGCATAAAGAATTTCGACAATAATAAAGTTCAACACCAAGGAAAGAACTTTAAAAAAAATTGGAAATACATGTAATTGGAAATAGAAGAATTATTTAAACACTGTTTTTTGGTTGCTTTATAAATAATCAGTACAATATCGCAAATGTATGATCAGTAGACGAAACGCAGTTAGCATGTTTCCACGCTCGTACTTTACAAAACATGTTCTAAAAGTAAGTACAGTAAAACCTGTTAAGAGTGACCACCAAAAAAATGCTATGTTGGTCACTGTACACAGGGGGTCACTATACAAAGAATGCGTGAATTACATTAAAATAGTGAACATGTACACTGTACTTATACATGTAAAATGTAATAAATGGAGTAAAAAAACCACAAAACTAAAAAAATACAGAATCATCATGTCCATGGGTTAAAGTAAGATGTAATGTGACTCTTTTGTTATCTGGTAACTTTATAATGTACATTGACAATGTAAAAAATGCAAAAAAAGACAACACACACCGGTCACTGTACACAATAGACAGGTGGTCGCTGGTCACTCTACAGAGAATTTTTATGCAGGAAATGTACATTATAAAAACAATACTCTAAAAAGTGATCAACATAAACGGGTGGTCACCATTCAAAGGTGGTCACTTTTCCAGGTTTTACTGTATTATGTATAATAACAATTCAAAATTGCCATCATCACACGCAGGTAGGCGAATTTCCCACTGACTACACGTACGTCTTTCGGCACAATTTTTAGTTTCCAAACTGTCAGTGGGCTGCGAGTTGATCGGAGGCGGATGGGGGTGGGGTTTAGCATCTCTGATAATGCTTTTTACATGAGTATCAAACGACCATAATTAATAAAATTTGCTTATCCCTTAATAAAAACATATTTTGACATTTGTCATCAATCTTTCAATAATAAATTAGATCACGATTTCTCGCAAACATCTGGGTCGTTATTGCATGAAATTTTCAAAATGCTCAGCAAGCAGCAACGCTTGCATATTTTCAGCCAATACCGTATATGATTTTTTATAGTAGTACATTTACACGGGTACTTGACGACATATATGCGTGTCCACGCTTTGTTTGTGAAGTGGTCTGGATAAGAGGGGTCAGGAGGGGGGTTAGGTTCTATGAAAAAGGAGGGCCATAGCCAAACTTCCCTATAAAATCACCGTCAACAATGCCTGTGGCCTAAAATATCGATATTGGAAGTACTTGTGCCCTGTCCCTTTTCTCTAGCTGGGTAATTGCTATGTGTCCTATAAATAATGATTCGAGCGAATTGCCATCGTGACAACCGCTGAATAACCCCATTTAATCAAATGCCTTTGCTCATGACAGGAATTATACAGAAGCACAACATTGGATAAATAATCAAGCCATCGAATAGATAGATTCAGGTTAGATATAAATAGTGGAGTCAGATATTGATTTAGAACTTTATTATCCGGAAAAGTAGTGTGCAATACCTTTCAACAGTTTTTGTTGGAAATTCGGTTAACTACCTCATATCTGGTATACTGTATATTTCAAGCTCAATGCAGTCATAAAGTGCATTTAATATGATGAGCTGATATACTGTATACCTGCATGATATTTACCTGAGCTGATATTACAGTATTATACATGTACATCTTATGTAAATCGTCTTTTGGTTTTATAGTTTTCAATTTAAATCAGATTTTTAGATTCCTTTTCCATTTTACAAAACCAGGTTTTTTTATAATGTTCTTAAAATCACATGCGTGCATCCGAAAAACTCATGAATGGAATTTCGATATGTTAGGGTCCTTTGTGTGAAATCAACATGGTAAATGGAATGAAAATTCACTGAAGGTTAAAACGGTTTTTAAACCAATTAATGCATCTGTCTAAAAATCCCTATTATAAACTTTTTTAGAAAACATTTGAATAATTACATAAATGTCATGCATGTATATCTCTAATAATTTAGAAATAAAATATAAAAATACAGTTTGTCCACACAGTATACGAAAGATGTCCATCATGACTAGACTGCATAGTCTGATTTAATTTGCATAATGATCCCACCTGCCAAATGGTACTATGTACATTGTACTGACTGACAGTAGGGCAAAGAATAGGGTGAGAACACACTGAATGCTTTTTGCAGGCGCTTACCACTCGGCGTACACTAGCGCCACCAAGCTAGACACAGAGTGGCACACAGATCACTATTGGTCAAAAGTGTACGCGTAGACATTACGCGAAATGTTTCACCTAGCATAACGCATGCAGTGGCGCCACCAAACACACTGATCATCACGCTGATATCAGCGTTCATTGTGCGTTCCAAAGCTGGAAAAATGAAGCTGAAAACAAGCTCGAAAAAAAGCTGAAAGAAGCACGTCGAAAGTAAGCATTCAGTGTGTTCTCCCACATTGAATAGAACAGAGTAGAATAGAAAATGGCGTCAAAGGTTATGTACATTATATGCATGTCATTCAACTTTTCAACATTCAAAGCCAATCAACTTTAAGATGAAACAATTTGTCTGCAACTACATGTATGTTACAACTAAAAATTTAATTGTTTAATTTAAATTTTTACATACAGCATGCTTCATGTAGGCCTTAATATCTCAATTTTGGTGATGATTAAATAAAATTCACCATTGTACATTAAGCAGAAAATGTTAAAATTATGAAATTAATCTGCCTTAAGCTGCGATAGTTTCATACACTTTGAATGACGAAATAGAAAAACAGTGATATTAATATTGACGCAGACTATTTCAAAAAACAAAAATACAATTTTTTTTAATACAAAATAACATACTTTTGGTCATCATTGAAGTTAACAATTTCCGATGCACGTGCAGCATTTGCTATTTTTATGCCCTCATAACACATTTAAAAAACAAACCTTTGCACAGATGACATAAGGCAATTTTAACGATGCAAATTCCTGGAATACATGGGATGTCCACACTCTACCTTGGTGTAGAACACGATGTTCTGCGGACCACATATTTCAATTTCCGGTTACGCACCCGCACTTCCTTTTTTGCTGCATGATTTTCCACTTTTTGGTGGCAAATGCGAGGATGTACTCGCATACATTTGCATAAATTCCACGCTTGCGTTGATGCTGACACCCGTTTAATTATGCATGTTTGCAAACAATGGCTTAATCCCGCACTATCTGGCATCGTCCCTTTTCCCCCGATAAGCACTTTCCAACACAACATGTAATTAAACCAAGAGTAAAACAAACTTTTATTTACGATTTCAATTTCCATGCGAGTCTACATTTACCGTTCTCAGATGCCGGTTCCGATTAGTCAGGAAACACTGCGCAAAATTCAAAATGGAACATAATTTATTCACAAATGGGCTGCGCTAATGCGTTTCGTGATGATGGCCTGTTAAAGCGGAATCCATGAAATATTCATGCCATGTCTGGTGACATCGCACTGACCAATCATTTTAATGGCTTCTTTTCAGCTTCCGTCGCCATCACTGGAGGGGGTCAAAGGTGATCCATTGACCAGAAAAGATGGGGCTTCAGTCCAGAGGTCCTCTGATGCTCTCTGATGGAGAATCCCTCTGATGGTCCACGCACTTCCCTCTGATCCAGAAACCATCTGATGGACGTCCTCAGCGTGACATTTCCCGTGGGTCATCGTCCCTCGGTCCCGATTGGATGGCTACTTCCGTGAGATGGCCTCCGTCGAGGTGCCCGTGGAGCACGTGTTGATCGCCCACCGAGAGCGCCTCTGCACCCAGCTGGACAACATGCGCAAGAACAACGTGATGTGCGACGTGACGCTCGTCTGCGACACCACCGAGTTCACCGCCCACAAGGTGGTGCTGTCGGCTTCCAGCGCCTTCTTCCACAACCAGTTCACGGAGGACGTGAGCCGCCTTCCCGTTCCAGAGGTCGAGCCAGCCATCATGGAGCTCATCTTATCGTTCGTGTACACTGGCCATGTGCTGTCCTTGGCGGACTCGGAGGTGCAGCCGGTGCTGGCGGCAGCGCACCATCTTCGGGTCACGCACCTCTACCACTGGTGTCGCGAGCGTCTGGTGCACGGCCTGACTCTGCTCAACCTGGAGCATGTGTGGGACGTGGCCGACGTCTACGCGGATCCCTTCCTGCAGAGCCAGGTGGCGCAGTTCGCGGCCAAGAACTTCAAGAAGCTGGTGCGCAACGGCACCTTCTTGCAGCTTCCTGCCGAGCGCCTCATCGCCATGATCGGCAACGACCGGTTGGTGGCGTCGCACCACGACGACGTCCTGGCCGCCGTCCTAGACTGGTTGAAGCATGATTCGGAGCGACGCCAGCGGGTACTGCCGGACATCATCCCGCACATCAAGTTCGACCAGCTGTCAGCGCAGTACGTTAACAGTCTGGACGGGGAACCGACCGTCATGGCATCTCTGGAGCTGCTGCAGGCCCTCACCAAAACCATGGCACGGAGGTACCAGAGAGGCAGCGGACTGCGGAGGAGCCTCCGCGAGGGCAATGTCGGCATGTTCGCGGCGTCCATCGGCCGTCCGGCTCCTCCGAATGGTCTGGCCATCGTCTCATCAGAAGCGCAACGAGGATTTCCGGAAGTGCAACGAGGGTTTCCAGAAGTGCCACAAGAATTTTCAGAAGTGCGACAAGGATTTCAAGAAGTGCAACGAGAACTTCAGGATGCGCAACAAGGATTCCCAGAAGTGCATCGAGGATTTCAAGAAGTGCAACGAAGACTTCCGGAAGTGCGGACAGAACGCGTGGACCTCCGCGGCGGAGGCGGACCGGACCTGGGTGAGACGATGCGACGATTCGTCGGGCTCCGGACGCACCCTGTCCCGGGCGTCGGACGCGACGAGTACTACAACGATTCTAAGACAGAGCCCTTGCTGGTTGTCCTGGGACAGGACAAGGACGACAGCGTGGTCCTGCACTACTTCTCGCTGCAGAAAGTGCAGTGGGGCGTCCCCTATCGGCCAGCGGCGCAGAAGAAGTTCGCCAGCATCGTGGCCCACAAGGGCCTCATCTACATGATCGGGGGTAAGGTGAACCTGAAGCCATCGGCCGCCGTCCACGTGGTCAACGTCAAGGGCAGACGCACCCAGCTGGTGAGGGACATGAATGTGGCCCGTTGCGGCATGGGGGTGGCAGAGCTGGATGGACTCATCTACGCCGTGGGAGGCTACAACAAGGCTGGATGGCTGCGGGACGTGGAGTGCTACGACGCTGTCAGCGACACCTGGGAGGTTGTGGCATCATTGCACGAAGGCAAAGAAGGTGTGGGGGTGGCGGCCAGTGGTGGGAAATTGTACGCTGTGGGGGGTGTCCCAGTACCCACTACAGAAGTCTACGATCCCCAGAGAGATGTTTGGACAAAGTTGGTGCGCATGAGGCATGCCCGGGTGTATCATGGGATTGCTACCCTAGAGGGCGTCCTGTACGTCGTCGGAGGATTTGGACATTATCCGGACAGGGTGCAGTACTTTGACAGAGAACATAGCACCTGGAACGTGATGACCTCCAGGGCGCCCCAGCAGTGCAGAGATACCTGGTGCACGGCCATCCCTTGGAGCAACCACATCCTGGTGATGAACAGCGAAGGACTGCTGTGGGATTTTGATCCCAATCTGGAGACGTGGACCAAGCTTCCTTCCAGCTTCAGTCTTGTCGGAGGATATGTGTCCGGATTCATCTCGGCCACTGTCTTGCATACTGGCGCCATCCATGGCAATAGATAGTTCGCAGTTTAAGATGGTGCACCAGTTGTGCATTCTCAATATTGTGGAGACAGTTTAAGGCTTAAATACAATGCAAATGTTTTTTTGTTTTTTTTTAGGTAATTAAAGGGAAAACCGCTTAATTCGATCACGTTGGTTCAGGCGATTTTGACCGAAATAAACGATGGATGTCAAAAAATACGCAAAACCTTGACCCTTAATTATCATGTAAAAATAATTTGCTCTGTGTTTTAAAAATACATGGTGGCTATATTTTGTAGTAGCCACCTAGTGTTACATCAAAGAACCTAACTAAGACGATAACCTAAAACTACCACTCAAATAACCCTTAGTAGAAGTGCCAGAAGGGGTTGAGACCTCTTAGTGCATAATCTTATTCTCTACAGGATATGTTGGCCTATTTTCATATATTTACAATAATTTTTGTTTTAAAAAAAAGTTATAAGTAGTGTTTGATGTTGCCTGTTTGCTGTCCGACTGAAATTTCCTTTTCTAAATACCGCAGAAAATACATCTGAGTCCAGCCGTTGATGCATTAGATCAGGGTTTCTTAACCTGGGGTTAGGTACTGGTATTAGGTACTGGGGGTCCACGAAGACGTTAAAAATAATAATATAACAGGGTTCCCCCAGACCTGGAAAAGTCAGGG
>JAQGAO010006779.1:0-11921 GCA_034697705.1 Ommatoiulus sabulosus | reverse complement strand
TTTAAACAATCTGACGGACCCCTTACAAACTTAAGTGTAGGGCAGGTTTATTATATTATTATTTATTGTTATTATTTCTAACGTCTTCGTAGACCCCCAGTACCTGTCAGAAAGGTTCTTACACATTCATTCTAAACATTCATTAATGACCATGTCTGAAATACTACCCAAAAATTGCAGTTCACGTCTACTTGTTTCGTTGCCATACTCGTTTTCTTTTCATTAATAGACTCTTCATTTTATGAAAAGGTAACATTTTGAATCGTTAGTTCTTGACTGATATTCATTTGCAGAATCCCGCTTGGATTAGTTAAGCAAGATTTGCTTTTTTTATAATGACGTGAAATAAAGTTTTTTTGGATGCTGCTATTGACATTGTAAAAAATGTAGAAAATAAAAAAAATTGTTAAGGCAATTCACATTTCATGCACTCCCTAATATGAAAACCGAACACTCAGATTTGTGGCATTGAGTTCATGGGGAGTTTATAATGATGGCTATCCTGCGGCTAGAAACTGTAATAAAAGTTGACGTTGATCGAATGTTGCAGTGCAACTATGCAGTGAATAATAAATAGCGGATTTGGTTTTAATTTGATACAAAATACAATTTTTGATTTGAAAATAATTACGGTTCGTAATATTCGCCCAAACGTCCCAGCTAGTGATGCACCCGTCATACTTTAATTGGTGAGTATACATTTATATAAACGGGATTTTCTAATTTACTGTTTGTAATTTTACATAAGAACTTTATAAATGGTGTTGCATTTTTTTTTGTCAAAAGTACTGAATTTTATAACCTAACGATGGTTCCGCGAAGTATTACATATACTTTACGAGTACGCGTTGTTGCAGAATTTCTGTGCATACTGCATTTTGAACGGCGAGTATTATTCACGCGTAGGATTTAAGCTTCGCTTGCTTGGTCGACCTTGGTTGAACCAACTACAAAATCAATTTAAAATCAATATCCATGACAAGCAAATAGAAAAGGAAGCGGGGAAAGCAAACTGTCTTTGCCATATGTAGGCAAGCATAATTTAATGTAAAATATACTTTGCTACTGTAAGCCAGTATTTTTTTTCCTAGAAAAAAGAAATTCGATTGGAAAATGGATTAGAATACATGTACTTGTATGAGCTTTGCACAACATTGAGCAATTTAGCCGGTTTATTTCCTTTGGCATGGGCAGATCGATGTTTAAAAACTACCACTCTCCTCTACAGTACATGTAATGTATAGCGTTACTTCGTCTGTTTTCTATGTCTAGTGCATACATTTTTGCAGAAATTTTCAAAAACGATTAATATGTTTTGTGTCTGCACTCCAACTCCGCATTATCTAATTTTAATTTGCCATTTTTTCCTCAAATCTAATTGTCGTCTGACAGACGCAGTCTTGATTTGGTAAACCTGAATGGTTTCTGATAAATCAAATTTATGCTTATAATTAATAAGCATTGTTGAGTAAATGGTTGTACAATTTGCTTTGTAAAGAATGTTATACTTAGTCAAACCATCGTTATTTTATAAAATGCAGTATTTTTAAAGAAACAAATTCAAGGATATGATTTACGAAATTGGGTAGAATTACTACAGTGAATTTTGATTTTAATTTGTATGGAAAAATCTCATATTTTGGGATTCACGATGTGTGTTTGATACAATGTTAAAAACGGACTGAAATCACTTATTGAACTTGTAAATACTCTGTATCATTTTCTAGTAATAATTTGATATTTTTAAGTTCATTGGAAATGCTGGATATTTATTACATATGAATTTCATTTCTTCGGCATATCATTTTCTAAATTCACACCCTGTTAAAGGACATGTATGAATTGGTCGTTTATTATAAAAATGATTACGCCATGCAAGCAACCTCTTTACTCGTTGTTTTGGTAAAAATATGGCTTACGAAACAAGTACAGTAGCTATAAATTGTAAAACCATTTAAAATCCTAGTAGCGTTTTGCGCTGCATGTGAATGCATTTTATTTTATTGTTAATTAATGACCTTATATACCGCGGCGGTATTGCACGTATTATATGCGACAGTCTTAATACCACGCTTAATATTCTACGCACATATAATTATTAGTGGAGCATGCAGTACATGCAGTATCGCTGAGCTACGTTTTGCATTTAATCGCAAAAAAAATTAAGTACCTCTTTTTTTACTCTGTATTAATACCAACACATAATTTTTGGTTGCAGTAATTCTGGAGTCTGTTTTAATGAATAATGAGAATAAACTTACTCATCTTTTTATCTTTATCCACTGCAAAATGTTTGTTTTTCTGCAGTTTGTTTTGAGATTTCGTCTTATACGAGTAAATTGAAGTATTGTAGGGAAATGTTTCATTTGACGTATTTTGTCGCGAGAGTTCCTTGACTTTAGTAGACAATAAGATTTTTAAGATATAACCTCATATCTCGTGTTTCTTTTATTTGCAGAATTAACCATTTGCAAATCTTCCTAAGCCACTGAGATGCAGCATTTTTCAAATGCAATTAAGGAAGACATGCCTATTGTACTTGTGCGATAGTATTAGCAGTTGTCGCGATGAATACAAAGTTTTTCTTTGTACAAAGTTGTACCTTATCTTAGGTATACATTTACGCGTATATACATTACATTAGCTCGGTAAGATGTTTCGTGAATATACAGAGTATAATAGACAAGATACCAGTTTAGTAATCTGCTCAGGTATTGCAGTCGCTGCGGCTAGAAATGTATTTTAAATATTACCTCATTTTAAATTGATCTTACAAAATTGTTGCGAAACAATTTAATATCGCATTACATGTACTGTATATTAAGGAAATGTAGTTCTGTTTCATATTGTATTGAAGATGTTTTAGTGTAGTTGTACCATATAGACTCGATCCATAATGATCATATATTTCAAGCTAACTGGGGACGGAAAGTTAGATTTAGAGAATAAATTTAGCAAACAATAATAAAATGCATCTTTAAATAACAGCATTTCCTGAATGACAGGGTTTTAGCTTCGCATTTTTTATGCAGTATTAGAGATGAATTTTAGTTTTGTTATATGAATGCACGATCGTTATTTTTACTGCCGTTCACCCGTGTGTTATAGAGGAGCCCCCTCCACAAACTGTCATGTCAAATGATTGAACGGGGATTGTTTTGGCTAGGGCAAGAAAGGGTTCGATGTACATTTTTATTTTCGTATCGATTATCTACGCTGTTGCCATCTGACGCCTGGATTGAGAAATAATGCTTGAAAATAGGGCCTGTCATTAGTGTCTGGGCGCAGTGCTTCTAATGAATTCGGGGAAAAAACTGAGGTAAAAAAAACTGGTAAACATTTATTAACATAAAAAAGGTCTCCAGTTGATGGCTTCACAGAAATACTTACTTAGCATACAGAAACTAGCTTTAAAAGCTATACCATCCCGACATTTTCATTTGATTCTTGGTAAACCCAAAGAAAAACATTCGAATGAGTTTGTCTCGGAACACAAACATTTCTTCTTATTTGAGTTTTTTTTTTAAATCTTGTATGCTTCCAATTTGATTGCTAAGAAGCCACGAATTAGAAAACAAACAAATTAATGTAGTTTTTTAAATTAAAGTGCATACATTATATGGATAATGTTAGGGTTAAACGGATGTTTGTTTTATGCTGCCAATATCGATTAAACTAGATATTCTCTAGAGAATATATTATAGTGACACTTATACATGTACCAGATAGTTTTAAAAGAGCTTAAATATGGAATTAACCTTGTTACCAAATGCATAATCATATTTTTCAATCGATTAATAGATCCAGATGCTTGTTTTCTAGATTTCACAAAGATTCTGGTCGAATTTGCGTAAGTCTTAAACTTGTTTACTTGCTGTGTATTGATAAAGCCGTTTTGAGGTAAAATCACTTGAATTTATTCGAGGTGTAGATTTGTTTTTTCGTAAAAAAAAAAAATATGCGAAAACGTTCGCGGCGCGGATTCCTTCGGTTGACTACAAAAAGTTGGTTATGGTCCTTTTCTGTAAGATGACCATCCTTAGAAATTAATTAGAAAAGGCTCCGCAGCAATCCCTGAGTATGATCATTAGATGAATTGCTACCGGAAAAAGAGAATTATCTTTGCATCTTGTCATCAGTCAAAAGAACGAAATGAGGAAAAATGCTCATTCCATCTACAGGATAGCAAAGTTATCTTCAGCTCCCCTAATTGCGTAATTAATATAATTCATGGTTCGCAACCAAAGATCTGTCTGAATTGTTAAACAATTTCCATGTCTGTTTAATTGTTGGTCATCAATGCGACCCAATTCTGATGCGTGTGAACATGCATCCATTTAGAAATAATTATTCAATATAATGCCAAGCGTATTATGTTTTAAAGTGCTATAGGAAATATAAACAATTGGGATGTGGGATACACAATATAACAGAATATACTGGGATATCCCGGCATTTCCGCAATTTCGAGTTCTCTTGCGTGGGTATAGATGATGTGATTTATTTATCGTTTTATGACTCATTTCTCTTATAAAAATAATTAACTATGGAGTATACATATACATGTATGTGGAATAGCCTACAGTATATAAAGAATTATCCGATTCTCCTTAACACCCGATTCGCCTTACATTTCTGCATTAATTAAACTTTCTACCAAATGCCACGTTTTGTTTTTATCTGGAAAATTGATATGATTAATTTACAACTGTAACGAATTTTCAAATCATTGATTAAATAGTTAATGGAAGTGATCGAACTCATGGCTTTATCATAGGTATTGGTAATTCATTTGTCGATAATTACGTTTGTCGCAAAATTATAGTTTACCGTTTTGACAATGTTATATGCTGTAATTATACGTAGTAAGTCATATCAAACTGCGCAGTTGTTGTTTACATGTACAAATAAGAGAAATGTCTAGAAAAATAAACACCTGTCTTAGCGATTGCAGATTTAATATTAAAAGTCACATTTTGAAGATCATTGTAAAGGAAAAAGATGAATTCTTTAGTCGATATATAATCATGACGTTCTTATCAATCGTAGCATTAAAAGCCTATTTTGTAACAAAATAAGATGGTGTATCTTAACTTAAGACAATGAGCATACATTTAATTACGCCGGTGAAATCTTCCTCAATTTGTGGTATTTTTTTCTGGAATAAAAAATATGCTTCAAATATTATACAGTATCCACTTACTAAAATAAATAAATCGTCTTCTTTCATATTTTTTATTAAAATGTATTTGTGCATTAGTGCATTAAGAATGTGATCCCGCTTAGATTATTGTTGATTATTTTCTGACTATCTTTCTGACTATAGGTGATCATTCGCTATATCTTAGTCGAAGAGTAAAATGTTGACTTTGTGTCCCATGAAATGCTTTTATTCATAAGATGCATATACACTGTATACTGTACATGTAGATTATGAAATCTTTGTTGTTTGCTGAGCTCTTTTCGTACTGCATGCACCACACATCAAGAGTAAAATTTATCAAACAATTTTATAAGAGCTTTGCAAGGATGCTCATATCTGATATTTTGTACAAGCCATATGTCTAGTGGATCGATTATCTTTTGTAATCTACCGTCATATGGCTTTTCTAATTTGTAATATTTAAAAAGTCAGTACATTACCCAGTAACTGAATGAGAATGGTTTTTAATTTAAATACAAAATGATTCAAAAGGAGTATTTCTGCCATTTTGTTGAAAAAAAATTCCTTGAATGAAATTTTTGATATCAGTAAACTGAAACATAGTATTTTATGTTGTTTATACAGGGTGATTCCAAAGGTCATGCTCAAACTGAAGAGGGAGGTAGAGGAGTGAAAAATAAACACCTTTCAATCGGAAAAACAATTGCATTTATTTTTTGCATGGTGTTATTTATTCAAATCTAAGTAGGATGAAGGGATCAAACTTCAATGCTGCAATAATACGTATATCAAACAATGAATAGCATTCATTAAATGCAATGGTATTTGGAACATTTAAAATTGTGATGCAAAACCATCAAATGCTTGTAACTCCTTAATTAAGCCTCAAATGCAATGGTTTTTCCGATTGAAAGGTGTTTATTTTTCACTCTTCTACCTCCCTCTTCAGTTTGAGCATGACCTTTGGAATCACACTGTATATTAAATAAAATAATAATGACGAGTATATTCATAGTAGTTTTTTTAAATATTCCATTTTTAGATTCCATCTTGTTAGTGCATCAATAAAAATAATTGTCTCTTTCAAAATGGCCTTAATCATTTTTCTATAATGCACAATTTTACATGTACTTCTGATGTATTTTTTGGAAAATTGAAATGCGAACCAATACATATAGTATCATTTAATTTTAGGATGCAAAGTGGATCACAGCCGACCACACTCTTCAATGTGGTTCACTTGGTGAAGTGATCCTGCTTCTGAAAAGCTCTGACTTTATAACTCACGATTTAATGCAACCGTACGTAGATTTCAGCTTCCTAGTGCATTGTAGTTTCTACCATAAAAATTTGGCCTTTTTGGTTACTTAAGTAGTGAAAAGCCGAATCTCGCATTCCATTATTTTTGGTTGCTATCTATGAATTTTGAATATCCTTCTTATTATGTTTTAACGTATTCAATGGTTTTTAATCGAATATACAGTATGATGGCTTTGGTCACAATGACCAAATAAAAATTTCTTTGATCCTAATGCAAAAATGGTGGCATGACAACTCATGTGGAAAGATCCATTGCCCAAATTAACCTAGTTATGCTAATTTCTATTCAGATTTAAAAATTGTGCAGATTTTGTGGTCAGTAAATCAGAGACAGACTCGAGTAATAAAGACAGTTCTAATTCCACCAAGGAGAGCGGCCCAACAACGATTCCGTATGAATTAATTCTGCGGAAGTGGGTTGACGTCAACCCAGCAACGGAATTTCGCTGTTTCGTAAAGGATCATTGGTTAATAGGTATGGCACTTTTCGTGCATGCTTTTCACATTCTGAAATTGCTCGGCATCAAATTAATCGCATGCCACTCGGCATGTATTCTGATGCCTGGAACACAAAAGGAAAATTTAATCAACTTGCTGCACGACCAGTTTGACTCAATTTAAAATTGCAATTGTGGGGGTGTGCTTAATTTCTTTTTAGCTATCAGCCAACGAGATTACACAAATTACTACGAACACATAGTCAATAAGAAATCTCAGATCGTGCAGGATATATTGTCGTTCTTCAAAGAAAATATCTCTGGAAAGTTTCCAGATAATGATTGTAAGTAAGCACAATGTACTTTCTACGAGTGTTACATTATCCGTCCTTTGCTTGGACTAATCAATTCAGTTTTAAAAATCTGCAGATGTATTCGACGTCTACCAAGTTTCAAAGGTAAGCGAACACAGATCATAGTTTTTGTTGCTGCGGTGTAATTTCAAAAGCACCGGTTTTACAATGGGACTCAATTTGGATACGTTCTTGTAGGATATTATGACGTTAATTGATTTTAATCCGTTTGGAGTAACGACAGATTCACTTTTATTTGAATGGGATGACTTGGCTAACATGAAACCCCAACATGGCAAGGTGAGTTGTATGTTTATTATATGTTTGTTGTTAGAAAATGTGTTATTTCCTCATTCCATCTAATATTCATCAAATAGTTCATGTATTAATAATTTTCATTTCTTGATATATGGTAACATCTTGCTCTTTCATTCACCCGAGGTATATTAGTACATTAATATATTACACTGATGCGAACCATCAGCCATTACATGAATGACCACCTTCTTTCCCATCCCATCCTCCTCGTTATGGTCCCGGATACAGAAAATGTAACTTAATTTTGATGATGGGGTCCATCATGACCAGACTGCTTAGTCTGACTTAATTTGCATAATGATTCCCCCCCACCCCCTCCTGCCAAATACATGTATATGTACTGACTGTAAGGAAAAGAAAAGAAAAGAATAGACTGTCCTTCTTCCTAGCCTCCTGAGTGATTCATTTTCTCAGGGCTTACTAGAAGATTTATTTAACAGTGATGCAGAAAGTCCATCGCAACGTTCGAAGGAGCATTCTTCTTAAAATGGGCTGGACAGACACTCCTACCATAAGGCGAACCATGTTTGCTGACTGTAGGGTACTGAGTTGAATTGAATTGTAATCAGTCGGTATCAAGCAAAATCACAAATTGAATTTGTTTAGAAAATTACGAATTTGTCAGTAACTCTTTGTGTGAATTTTCAATTCAATTTATTCATGAATTTCTCCAAATTCATTATTCTGGCATCCACTGTAATTTTCATCTTTAAATATTATGCATAATTATACCTCATCTGTATATTAGAATTTGAAGCATCACCTGTTTGTTTCAAATACTGCATGTGGTGCTCCAATCTATAGTATCCTTGCATGCCGATTGTTTCTTTTTATTGCCAGCTATAAAATTTAACGTTTCTGCCTTTTGAGGCATGAGTTCATTGAATTCGTGAAAGCTTAAGAGCACTAGACTACAGTTTAATTTTCACGGATTAATTTTATGCTCCAATAAAAGTTTGCGATATTCCCCAAAGGTATCATTTGCGGCTTTTCAGATGTCGGCAATTAATTGCTATTAACGATCACTGCACACAATTTCACGGTTCAGATCAACGTGATTGCCCCGGGGCGTCTCAACCGCGATAACATTCTGTCAGTACACTGCCTAATGAAGCGAACTTGCCAAAACAGAATGTAGTATTGAAGAAAAGTTCTTCGATGTCTTCTTTTTTTTTTCTCAGACGCCGGAATTCCGTTGTGTCACTAGCTACAACGGAATTCAGCCAAGCCCTTATAGATACTACGCTATGCCAGTTGATGTCTTAGACATTAACACGGGACAAGATCCTTATAAGATGATAGATCTTTTGCAGCTTGTAAGAATTTTGCATATATTGATTCGGATTAATTCGAGCGAATTAGCGTTGAAATCGTCATTTATTATAATGTTTTCGTTTGTTCGGTGCAGATGAATAACAAAGGCGGGAACACCCCTTACTCATCATCATCGGAAAGCGAGGATGAGGAGCAGTAAATTCAGCAACTTTGTAAAGCAGAATTTTCAAGGATTTCTTGGAAGCTTAGGGCGATGATAAAGTGAAATTATTGCATGATAAAAGGAGAAATTTAAGAATCCTATGAGGTATCTTTTAATTTTTTTTCCTATAGGGGAAAAATAACATTGGAATAATTTTCAATTTTTTTAGAAAGAAGAAACTAGAATTCAAAACCATCCAATGATATTTTCCATCCCATTTTTTGATAATATTTGCCTGTAAAATATGTTTTGAAAGGTAAATGCTCCAATTTTCTTATTTTTCTCCTTTTAGATTTTAAATTGCAAATGTTTACTTTAGCATCCCCTTAATTAAAATTGCTGTTTTTGAATATTGCCATATTTGTGCATTATCTATGTATGAAAGCTGCTATGCGCAATATTTATAATAAAGTATTTTTATGAACTGAGTTTGAGCTTATTCCGTCCATCAGTCTTTGATTGGTTAAACATAAACAAGTTTGTTTGTGGATTTTTAACGTTGGCCTATTTCTGCACAAGAGAGCAAAAACCAACGCCAGGGGAGGTGCCAGCATCACCTACCTGGGAATTTTTGCCTATGGGGACTTTCACCCCCCAAGAGGGATTTTTAACGTGCAGAGTGCAAATGGGTTCTGCACTGCACGGGATGTGTTTAAACTCGCATCTGAAAGAGCCGTCACTCATAGAATTTTGCACATCCTCAAAACAAGTGATTTCGTCATTCTAAAATACATGTATTTTTGATATTCGCTTATTGTTTGTATATTTTATATGTACATGTACCGCATTGTAACTACTATATTCAATCAATGCTCAATTGAAATGATTCTGTACACGCCATGTTCTTACACAGCCAAGAAATTAAGCAACCCTTAAGAAAGCTAAATGTTATGGCGTCTTATTTACGAGCATACATTTGACTGTAATGGATTTTCTTAAATGTGATTAGGAGTAATTTTGTTAAGAGGCTCCTGGTCGTTTCCAAATTGTCCCAAATCACTCGGAACCATGAGAACATCTAGCAGATATCTTTTAGCAGTCAGCTGCAAAATGGCACTTCCTCAACTTTTTGACAAATTATCGACTCTGGAGCATAAGCTTCACGTCCATATCGTACCAAACGAGCGGCAATAAAATTTTATGAGTTTTCACATCCAAGTCCACGTAATGATGCGAATGTCGATTCGCTCAAGAGCAACTAAATGGCTTTTGACTCTGGAAGCTTATTATATATATATAACAAACGCGTAAGGATGCGATCGCAAGAAAGGTCGTCACAGAAGGGAATCCTGCTCTCTGAAAATCAATACGCTAATGTCAGCACATAGGTTTTTTGTCGCCTTTTAAGGCCACTGAAGTATTGGATGGGCGTTTTAACAAAAGAAAGTTACTGGATGCAGGAGCAGTTCCTGCAATTTTTGGGATGTGGATGGATCGAGGCGCATGGAAAAAACATTTATTTTTGTAAATGTTCAATCTGAAAATAAACTCGGGAACATTTTATTTCCTGTATGCTAATGGCGTTTTAGATCATTCGGATGCAATGCCGTAACTAGGATATGTTTGCTAAGCTGACATGTGCATGCATATAAAAAGCTTTGAAAATAGAATTTTTCCATGCTAAAACAAATTTGGGCGTCGTCTCTGCAGTATTGACTTGTTCTGTAGCTGAAACGAATTTATTTTGCAGTGCATTCCATCGAGCTTTCCCATTGGATTTCCATAAAATTCATGGTCCTAAAAAGCTCGTCTGGGGATTCGCCCCAAATCAATAACTTGAAATTTCTTTTTATGTGTATTGAACTGTCAGGTTTCTTATACGATTGTGGAACTTTCGCAATATCAAATGCACCTAGACTGTTCTGCGACATTTGAAAATCGGTACTGGTAAACACACATAAAGTGATGATATTACTTTAAAATATTGTTCATTCATAAACATATGGATGAAATGTTTTTTTGGGATTGTAATTTTTAACCATCATAAAATATCCCTTGAAATTTGAAATCAGCCTATGCATGGCTGCGTTTCTGACTATCACAACTACAGTAAATTACAAAATGGAGAAAAATGACAGAGATAACCGATACAAGTGATAAAAAAATTTAATGATTCTTTAAAAGTTATTTTATGTTTTGTTTTTTTATTTCTTCAACAAATATTTCCTTATGCAGTACGTATCACATGCTCGAGCAGTGTGCGTGCTTCTGCATTCTGCTTGCGTCATAATTTCTCAGTTTTCTTGTCATATAGCCAATATTTTGATGAAATTTCTCATTATGTTGATGGCCTAAGGAAAACCATGTTACGAAGTTCAAATGTCTTCGGATGAAAATCAATGCTCCCATCTAGATTTCATTTACAATATACGTGTATGAGATTTTACTCAGAGATTGATGGCTCCATGCCCCATTTTTATTCCTAAGATTATAGTTTATAGAAGAGCTTTATTGTAAATCAATTGTCTCGCTTTGCATATGGCAAAAAAAACTGGTACTTCCTGCAGATGTCTAGGAAATAGTGGACCGAAATGCATGCGCTTCGCATTCTGAGAACATCTGAAAGCTTTTATAATATTGGCAAGCTGAAGTCACTTGTAAATTTTCCGAATTACTCCATTAGCATACTGAATTTCTATAATTCACTCTCGACTATGATAAACTATGCAAATGACTGTACTTAAAAACACAAGTTTTGCAGTGATTCGAATAATGCTTTTTGTGCACAAGGAATTATGGATATAAATTATGCATTTTATATTATGTTGTCATTAGTGTTGTGTTATTAATTGCTCCCTAGTTGGGAATTAGAATGTTGGCATGTGCATGCTAGGTTTTTAATTCAATAATGA
>JAQGAO010006778.1:0-11921 GCA_034697705.1 Ommatoiulus sabulosus | reverse complement strand
AGCGGGCTAACAAGTGCTAATTGAAACGCATTGGCACTTGTTAACCCGCTGGGTGGCGCCAGTGGTCGGTAAGTAAATTTCTTAATTTAAAAGTCTCAATGCGCTCCCACCCATAGGTCCCCGCACGCATACTTCCTAACATCGTGAGCACAAAGACCCTGGATTTAGAACGGTTGATGGGACCCGGATGACGAGTCCCCCTGGCGGCGGCTAAAAATAGCCCGTTTGTGTCGTCCTACGTGCGTATGGATTTTATTCCTGGCGCTAAATTCCGCCGGCCAAATCCATCGAGAAATTTAATGATCCCTCGACTTCTTTTATTGGCGCTAAAAATAGCAACCAGGAAGACCGATAACTGTCAATAGTGTTGGCAGCGGTTGCCGTGGCAACCGAATTAAGGGAAGGGTGACGCGCACCTCTCTGGGCAGCAAAACAAACAACAATGCGCCAAGACAAACCAGAACGTCCCGCCAACGGATTTAATTCGACTATTGCAACGTTGCCACACAAACGCATTACTCAGTTGAAATTAGTTCAGTGTGAGCTTCATGAGTCAATTGATGGACAAATGTTGCTGCCGCTTAAATTTGTATTTCGAATAAGATATTCAGTCTTTAATACCAATAAAACTGGACCATTTTTTTTACCATTGTGTCACCCATCACCCAACACTTCAAAATTTGCAACAACAAAAAAATTCCCACAGAAATTTGATATGCAACTTCCCTGACTTTTCCATGTTCTAAAACAAATTTCCCTGACCTACGACAACATTGACATATGGCAAGGTTATCCACGATTTTGCAAATCGTGTTTTGCATTGATATTTTGCAAAATTAGCGTGGAGTGTTTGTATATACATGTATTTGTATTGGGAAAATGTTGGAATTTTTGCAAATTTGTATAAGGAAAATGTTGAGAATTTTGCCAATCTGTCGTCAGAATCCGTTGTAAATTTTGAAAATGTCTTATCGAAAACTTGCAAAAATAATTTTGCAAATGTGTCCTCGGAAATTGTTCAACAAAATTTGGTAAAATTGTCATCAGAAACTGTTGAAAATTTTGCTGAAAATTTGTTGATCATTGCAAATGGGTCTCGAGTTAAACAACGTAGAAGCGTTAATTTTGGATTCTGACAACATTGATACGTTCAATTTCCCTGACGTTTTTAAAATAATTCATTCTACCCTGCTTTTCCAGGTCTGGGGGAACCCTGGAAAATAAGCAGTAAGCGGGGTAACTTCAATTGCAGTATTGTTTTTTTAATAAAACTTGCAAAACACTGCGAACTAAAGTATATACATGTTACTTGTAGTTTAATTTAGATCTGCAACAATTTCTTGTTTTAGAAACTGTGGTTTGACGGTTTTATGCATGTAATTAACAATGTTTTGCTGCAAATCGTGGATTTGGTCATGTTTTAGCTGGAAAACTGCAGCTTTAAAAACTGTAAATATGTTACAATTCGTGACTTTAAACAAATTTTGACATTAAACTTTTTTTATACTGCAATGTTAAGCATTAAAAACCGCACTTCTGCTACACTGTACCGCATTAAACCCCCAAGCTGTTTTGCTGCACTGTTAAGTTTTAACAACTGCAGTTTTGCTGTAATGTAATGTACGTAGTTATTCTATTTTATTTTATTATGGACACTTGACAGCCGTTACGACTCGAGTGGTCAAGCTTGCCTAGAAAAGAAAACCTGTCAAAAAAATCACATCTAAGAAAGACATCTTATGTTCCAGTTGTCTGCCAATCGTCTCAGTGCAAAAGCGACATCAGAAAACGGAATCATGAGTGAGTTAATCACAGACAATATAAATAAATAAAACTACATCGAACTTACGATCAAGTAAATGGATGGCGGATGTCGAATATGCGCAAACCTGGCGTTCAGGGCTTCCAGGTTTTCCTTGGTGAGGCGGATTACGCTCTGGATGTTCTTTAACTGCAAATAAAGAAAAGGTTTGTTCTTCAGTCAACAATCTGATAGAACCATATGGGTCGCATGGCGTGTCTTGTTAGAACTTGTGATTTGGTAATTCTCATCAAAGGTTCGTTTTTCGTTCGGTGCAAATCAAGTGCACGAAAACAGGAGTTGCAAAATCTCAATAGTGGCGCGCGCCACCCCCGGATATGAACTCCCAACGAAATTGGATCTTCTGCACATGAACGCGGACATCAGAAGAACGCATTTCTGTTGCGCGCAACAAAACGACACTTATCTCATTTCACTCCAGGACATCCCAAGAGCCAAGCATCCAAACCGGAGCTTCTGGCGTCAAAGCATCTCATTGCTCGCAGGGGTCAATGGCAACCAGGAAGCACTCGCGAGTCCAAGCACCGGATTTGAACTCATGCCAAGCGCGTGAATCACGACCGGAAGGAATTTCCAGCTCTAAGACAGGTCACGCCCATGCACTTTCCCCTGCGGAGACAAAGCGGCCATTGCGATCGAGGCGTTTGTCTAACTTCGACATTAAATTATATCAAAAACTGGAATGAATACGTGACAACCACCGAGGTATGCTGAGGTTGTGCGGGGTCAACGAACGCACCTGAGCACTAGATGGCGCTTCGACGGAATCGGGAATGCTGATAAATAGTTGGCGATAACTTTTGGAACAACCAAAGATTGTCGTCAAATTGAAAAGGCAAACAACCGTCTCTGTCTGCATGAATGAGAACATTGTTTTTGCCAGTGTCGACGGAAAAAAATGTTTCACTTTTACAGCGAGGATATTCAATAGAGATGAACGACATTTTTGCTTGGCTGCATGATGCCAGCTCCCAAAACTCATGTTTTCGGTGATTTCCGAAAACGAGATTGGTGGATGGATACAGGTTTCATCGACACGTCGGATCAACCTAACGTCAAAATTCCACTGCTGCATTTAGTAATAAAGATGTCCTCGCTTAATTCACAGCCATTGAAACTTTACAAAAAAGGCATACTTAAAGAAATTACTAATGCGCAAATGTGACATTTATCGCACTAGAAAAAAAGCATCTGAAGTTTGGCAATTGACTTGCAAAGTCATACTGTTAAATCTTTCATAGTTTTCAGAACATTATAAATTTTGATAAACAATTTTCAGTTGAACAAATAAGACATTTACCAAATTACCAAAGTATCTTCAGAATTGAATATAATATCAGAAGTCAAGGATATTTTTACAATAGAGGGCTGGGATACCCAGAGAAGAGCTTAATCTGCGAATCGCACTTTAGCAGTCGTAAAGTCACGTGTGCAGAAACGACAGGATAATTGGTTTATACAAAGATAATCAAAGCAATCGCTGTGTAATACCCAATTAACGCCCACATGACTTCGCGACTGCTAAAGTGAGATTCTCAAAGCCATCGTTCTGAGAATTCCCCATATTATTTTCGCAACAATAAATTTTAGTGATTCTGTAAATTAATTTATAAAAAAAAAGAATTGCTAACATTAGAATATACAGGGTTATTACAAAAGAATCATCGAGTATGAAAAATATATACAGTGCAAAGTATTACAGATATAATATTAATTGACACACGAAAATAAAGGGAAAAAGTCCAAGTTTAACACGCGCACTTGCAAACTTTGCTTAAACGCCCAGGTGGCAGCACGAACCAAGTATCCAAAATGGCGACTTTTAGGGACACACTTCAGCTTTTTATGGGCCGAACTGGACTAGTAGACTACCGTATAGACCTGTGTGTCATTTGACATCTCACATTGAACATTTGTGATGGTATGATCACAAACTTGGACCTTTTCACTTTCACTTCATGCGTGAAATACATATCTGCAATACTTTGCAAAATGTATCTTTTTAAAACCCGATGATTCTTTTGTTATAACCCCATATTTGATGAACAAAGCATAAAAAAAAAGTGTCACACTAGAAAGTTGGTGATTTTCGAGTTTTACCAAAATATCGTGCATCGGCAAGTCGAAATCGAAAACGCCAACAGTAGAACTCAGACAGAAGCTTTACGAATCGTATACTTTAGCAGTCGTGAAATCATGTGTACACATTTCGAGAACCAAACGCTAGTTGTCGAATCTAGAAAGCACGACATTGCCCTAAAAATCCATCCATGCATCTAGAAAGCAAATATCTGCCAAGAAGTAATCGATGACTCCTGGAGCAGAAATTCGGAAACTTATTTTAGGAAAACATCATGACCCATCACACGCGTATGAAAACTCTACGATGACCATGCATGCACTTAAAAATACCTGGCTTTTTACGGAATGTCATCCCCCCATTTGCCCACCTGCTCACTGCACAGTGTTATAACATCTGCTGCTCACTTCGAAAAGGAGAGGGAGGGGGGTTGGAAACATTTAACTGGCATTTGGGCATTTGAGCACTTGCCAATTAGGTCTCGAATGAGCGCCCGTGCGCATTCCATTTGCACCTGGCCAAGATGAGGGTAAAAGAATGAGTGCCCATAGTAGGGTTAAATATACTAGGGGTACACTGACAGGAGCTTCACGAAACGTACTTTAGCAGGCGCGAAGTCACGTGTGCAAAAGGAAAGCATTTCATTGATTTTAAACCAATTAGCGTAACGATTTTTCACACGTGACTTCCCGACTGCCACAGTACGAATCTAGAAAAGCTTCTGCCTGAATACCCCTAGCGGTGTCCAGCTCTTGCAGGCTACATTTCTAATCCCAGCCAATCATGGTTAATTGGTGCAGTATACGAAGGCCCTTCCTACAACGCGATACTCTGGACTTGACCTAAGAGTTTTTAATCTATTTCCAGTAACAGGAAGACCCAGACCTAGTTTTAGAGTTCTCAGTGGGTGAAACTTGCATCAGCTAGCGAAGTATAAAAAAGTGCTATTAAATTCCTAGGTTTTACCTCAAGGTAAGAATGCTGTAAAATGTGCTAATCTCAGGTAGGATTGATTGCAGGCGCGAAGGACGCCACGGCAGCCATCTTGTATTTTTTTTGGCAAAAGTGCAAAAGTCGAGCATTGTTGGTAAAGACTTGCTGATGACATCGATGACAATTAGGGGGAGGGGGGCGCCACAATGCCCTTGGGGTAAGCTGAAAGTGAAATTTATGGACGATCCCAGTAATTCGGAAACAGCTTAGATTTACTCTTTCGTTGTAACAAAACACTAGTTCAAGATTCTTTCTTCAAAATATTTAAAAATGGAGTCTTCAGACCCCGATGAGTAAGCAAATACCTGCGATGGTTGAAACTTGGAATGATATTGTTGCCTAAAACAATCCCTTGACCCAAAACCGAAAAGGTCACGCAACAATGCGTGCGTATAAAAAACAGGTTATATGCATTTTCAAAATTTTCCAATTTCATATTTTTTAATAAACTAAAGTTATTCAAAAAAAAAAAAAAAAAGCGTGATTTCATTCAGCGTTCCATTTTAAATTATTTTCATGTTAACCTATTTGAAAACTACGAAATTTTTTCTTCATAACTAATACTAGTAGCAGAATGTTCCAAGCACGACATCCGCCACCACCTGCAGGTGGCGTTGCCAGCGCTTTTGAAAGTACACCAGCTGGTGCTAGTGCTACTCGAAATTTGAATGTACACAAACACGCACCAATCCGCAATACGTGCCATTCTACGCGTATCCGTTCCACGCCCAATTCGCACGTCACTTTGGAAGGAATTGCGCGATAAATCCGCACAACCTTAGCTTTCAAATCGAGCCACCAGGTAGAGCGTCGATAGGTGGCAGATGCAGATAGCGCCGGGGAAAAACCTCGCATTATTTGTCATTGAAAGCGTATCACCCAAACAACACTACGCAAAGTTGCGCAACTTTTGGACTTGCCAAAACGCAGCAACATGGCCAAGGTACGTTTTCTGGGGCTTCCCATCGCATTTTATCACGAGTTTGCCCTTCGGTTAGAAATGGTTACCATGGCGATATCCTCCGCATGCAGACGATAAAACCCTGCAAGAAGTCACGTGATGCTACACCTCCCCCGCTACGTAAATTTCGCACCACGCTGCGTAGCCTGGATATCCCGAATAAATCCAACACGCGTAGTAACCAGCTGACGGAGGAGCGTCCATAAAATCCTCCGCTCCGGGGGAATTTCCCATTCGCGTGTAGGGAAAAGGGGGCGGCGCATAAAGTCCGGCGCCTGCGTGGCCTTACCTGAAACTGATCAGAGTGCGCCTCGGGAGGATGCACGACCAGAAGCGTGCCGGCCATCTGACCGGCACTTCCGCTAGTCCTCGGGTTGGCCGTCCGTTTCTTAATCCCCATGGACGGGCACAATCCGCATAGCCGCACCCGACAATATACTTAACCGCACGTTTTCCGGGGGGGTCCGGCAGCCGCCAGCCGGGCTCCGCCAAATCCGAAGGATCCTCGAAGCGAACTGCGGCTTCGGAGGAACGGCCAGAAACCGTGGCGTACGATCCGGGTCGCGCTCGTGCCAGCCAATGAGAAGGCGAGCCCGGGATTAGCCGTTAGCCGCCGACACGCGGGCGATTAGATAAGAGCCGAGCTCAAAAGCGTGACTCAAAACACCGTGAACAATGACGATGCTGCTCATCTGTTGGCACGATTACGTCACCCGAAATTTCGGCAAAACCGGTCACGAGCAGCGGCGCTTAACGTGTCAACAACTCGGAGAAAACAAACAAGCGCCTTTTCGGAACGACCCGACTTACTTCGGAAGAAAACGTGAGGTGACACGCCGCGCAGAGTGCCAACCATTTCCTCGTTTACGATCATTAAAAGTAACAGCGACTAGTCACTATAGGGATGAAAACCAGTTCGAAACTGAATGCATAGCTTCCTAAAACATTCAAAATCAATTTTTGTGAGATGTGAGCTATAAGAACAGGAAGTGATTCCTTGAAGGTGGGATACAACTTTCCACGCAAAACGTTTGATTTTCTACGTCGGCAAACCATATATTAGTGTATATCTTCAGCGACCTCCACACTGGAGGAACTTTTTGTTGCTAATTGCTACCAGTTGATTACCCACGTTCATGATTCCAGAACCAACTGAACAACCAGAATATATAGAATGTTTCCTCCAGCTACGTCCAGACTGGAACTTTCTGTTGCTAATCGCTGCCAGTTGATTCCCTATACATGCAGTACGCTTATGTTTCCAGAAACAACTGGCAACCATAGGAACAGAAAGTTCCTCTTATGTTTCCTCCAGCAACGTCCAGATTGGAGTTTTCTGCTGCTAATACCAGGTAGCCAGTGTCTGCGACACTTGGTTTCCGAAACTGGAAACTCCCAATTCGTAAAGTCGGTTAACGGTCTCGGAAGCCAAGTTTCAGTTTGTTTCCTTGTTGTATTTCTATCTTAAGAATGGACAACAAACTCACCATGACACTCTCTTGGTTCATAATTAAAGCAATTGTCGTCCAAAAGAAATAAAAAAAAATCACGGGTCTTCCGTGCAATTTTCGGTTAACTGCTGTATTATCAAAGGAATCGATCGCAATTTGGAAACATTTTTCATTTAAACAGGATACGCAACGACGTGTGCGGTGCGAAACCTTGTTAGAAACGGAGGTGAATTGTTCGGCTGGGAAGTAACATTTCTAGAAAAAAACGTTTCAACTTTTGCCTCTAAAAGAAGTCCTATATTTCATTAAATGTTATAAAAATACTCGGAACCGTTTACGGAAACAAAACTAAATTTTAAAGTTAAATTCACGTGTATCTGCCAAAGACATGACTAATTGGGAAGCAGTCGCTTGAAAACACGCCTGATTTTTGTAGGGAGTATACGAATTCAAACTGCAATCAATCCACCAAAGAATCTTCGCAGATCGTACTTTGCAGACTTGACTCCAAGACTGCCAAAGCACGATTCGTAAAGCCGGAAGTCCGAAACCATGGTTCGTTTTTTTTACCGAATACAGATATAGTGGTCTTTCGCTCGTAAACGGGAAATTGAAAGTTTTTCAGTTGTGTATTTCTTAAATTGGAGGGAGGAGGGGGCGATGAGTGGATCTCTCCGCAACGCCTTTCCCAGCGATTTCAGCTTCACTAAATAGCTCGAGCATCGTTCGTCGTAGCGCGCTACGTGCTCCCGCACACGACAAGCATGCATGTACGGAAACGAAGAAATCCTCGGCTTAGCGCACCGCTCCAACGTCAGTAGTTTCCGAGATACCGGCTCGCTTTCGGATTTCCAACGCGTACACCGACCGAGTTTCCGGGCAGAGAAAACGTGAGCAACGGCGCTTCGGCGAAATTCTATTTTCGGTTCGCGTTCAGCAACGACGCTTCCGCAGCATTCTCGACGGCACCGTTGACCCAGTTTCCCGTCCGCCCCCGCCAACTGACCTTGATCTTTCCCACGGCCCGGGTCTTAGCCTACCTTGGCTAAGACCGCGGATCCCAACCCAGGTGGCGCCCTCTGCAGCGTGGCCCACTTTTCCAAATGGCAAAGGTGACGCTCGACGGTGCGCCACCGCTTTTACTAGGCCACTAGGCTACGACGGACGAGTCCTCGGAGGCGGAGGGGAAGTCGAATCCCATCCTAATCACCTGTTAACGCTAACGGACCGTTTAGCTGAGCAGTCGATAATCTTAAGACATGTACGGTGTAGTAGCAAGCCCTTTGCGGCGATTGCCTTTATAGTGAAGCGCTATGCATTCGCTATGGGAAGTACTATGAGCCAGGAATTATCAAATTCGAGAAAATAATAAATTATCCAGTTCAAGAAGACATTACGTGTACAATTCGAGTACTGTAGTTGGCGTGGGGAAAGGCGTGGACCAAATTTTGTCACATTTCTCCAATTTAACAAAAAAAAAAAAACGACGAAAGGACGCTCGTGAAAATGGAACTGTATTTTATTTTTCTTCAATTTTTAGGTTTTATTATAACCTAACCATACATAAACATACTGTATGTTCTTATATAAGTTTGTGTTCCCAGCAAAGTAACATTTATGTAATTTACAAAAGTTGATGTAATTTCCAGAAACAAACGTCAAATCTCACGTAGCTTAATGACGGTGTAACAAACTGCTCCCCCACGTGCTATGCAAATGAAATTTTAACTGAAGATGAATTTTATTTATTGAGAATTTTTAACAACTCATTGTTCAAAACAAATTGCGAGAATAATTAATGACATTGGTGCACGAAATGCTGCCACTCAGCGTAAATAAACAACAACACCATAAGGTGCAAGTTCGTTCAGTGCCGTCTATTGCAAGTATCGTCAAAATATGCTACGTACATGTAAAAAGGGGGAATGTTCCTGAAGTCTTTCATCTAAACTATTTCAATCTAAAATCACATCTGGTTAGCGAGAAATCATCTTCAAATACTGGACTTTCTAAATCAATAATCAAAATCCTTTTGGAAAAGCATAAGTTTCCTTAGCATATGGCCCATGTTTATTTTTTTGCTAAAAACGAAAGCGTGCATCTGTTGGAGTGCTTGCTGCATAATGAGGACTCTTGGCAAAATATTCCAGAGGAACTCCCGACAGAAACTACGGATCGTATACTTTGTCAATCGTGTACTCAGGGGGTGTATTGGAATGCATATAAATTGGTTTTAAAACGGCAATAACCTTGAGTGGTTTTTTTTAAGCGTGTCTGCACGACTGCCAAAGTACGAATCGTAAAGATTCTGTCTGAGTACCCCTACAGTACAATTATAGCGCGCGAGGAATCTGCGCAAAAGAGACCAGTATGGGTATACTTCTTCTTATTCTATTATCCCAAAACAAAAACACGAGCACACAACTGACTTCCTTCAAAATTGGAAAAGTAAAACGAATTTTGGCAACTCCTCTCTGTCGAATACAAAAATCCAACATAAAATGACCCCTCATTTGTAATCGTTACTTCTGGCCACCGTCGGTCAGTTCGGCGACAGGGATGACCAGAATTCCCCATACGGTTAGTTACGCAAGTACGACGGTCGCGAACACGTGACAGCGGTGCGTACCAAACAGACAAGCACGTGGCAGAATGTCGTGGCCAGACTTCGCATGTCGACCACACGATGGGCGGCGATGAGGTAGTTTTCCAGGAATTAAGATTCATTTCGCAGTTTTGCGCTTCGATGAACTCACGGGGAGACCATTCCTAATTTCATCGAGGCGCAAGCTTAGTTATTCGCTTCGTTGAAGTTGGTTGAACACGCTTGCATGGTCACATTAGTAAGCACGTGTCCCTGTGAAGTCAACACTGGCCAGTTTTCCGGAAACATCGTCCAAGTCAAGCTTGAAATTTCCGTTGTGGCAGCGCTGCGTTGCTGTCATGTCACGTTCCCGACAAATATACAGTAGGTCAGCGTTTATATAATAATGTGGTTTTTTTCATAGTACTATGCATATATAAACAGACACGCACATAAACACTCGCCAATATTTGTCGGGTTCTCTATCTCCGCCTTTACTTGGGATGGAACGACAGCATGAGTACAGAAGTGCTCAACACGTGTACAGTATACAGCACATGTACTTTCAAAAGTTTCGAAATACAAAAAGCTCAATTAGCATTAGAATCGATCATGGAAGGATAGACAGCGGTGCTACCAGATGCCAGATTCCATTATAATCCGGATCCATCTGAAATTTTGTTGAAGAATGTTCGAAATTTATGATAACCGTTGGGAATTTTTGAAAAACGTTCGAGATGTTTGGAAAACCTTTCGAATTTTCGAGAAATTTTTTTTTCAAAACGTCCGATATTTTTTTAAAGCGTTCCAAATGTTTGAAAAACATGTTATCGTTACGCGGCCAAAGTATAATCGCGGATGTTAATTTTGTTATGGCAACTTTGTTGGCCACACCTCCGGTTAGCCATGGATGAGCGACCCTCGCCGGCCATATGACACCTTCATGGTCCATTCAAGTGGTCGTTATTTCGGAAACTGCTTGGATGCTGATGCGAATAAAGCATAACCTCGCACTAGCATTGTGCATCCATTCTGAGAAAGTGAAGCCGAAAAAATTCCGGGGCTAGATTGTCGCTGGACATTTTCTCGTGCAAAACACGGTATTTTCAGCTACCTTGATAGAAGAGGGACCAAGTTATTCGTAATTTCGTATAATGCTGGCGCGTGTTGACCCTCATTGAGGGAAACCAGTCGGAAAGGTGAAAGGCAGAGGGGTAGAATGAGAGCCTTATCCCCACTCTGAGCGCACGCTTTTTGGAGGGGTTACTACGAGGGGTAAGTCCCATGTAAAAGGACCGGTACAGCTCAGTGTAGTGTACATACTGCGGGTTCAGGGAGGGGCACAAGATGGCGGAAGGTACCAATGTTCAGATAAGGGAGATCCAGGGCCATGGGAACCTCATTCGGTCCAGTTTCCCGTGGGACGACAGAGGTATAAAGTCAGCATCCCCGGAATACATTTTCTGTGAATTTAGTGATAAAACGCTGACCAGGACAGCATAAAAGAGCGCCATTGGTATTGACCAGAGGTCACTAGGCTACTAGAGAACCCTGCATCGCTTTAAAATAGGGGTGTGAAATATTTACTAACGTCTCCAACTATTTCCCATAACTAGCTTTCTCAGGATCGAATTACAAACTGTTCAAATTGCCAAAAACATTTGAAAATCAGCAAATTTCGAAATAAAAATGCTGTCAAACGGCTCATTTTATGTTGAGCAGGTTTTTTTTCATCCTGGAACTTGCATGTTAGACATTCGAAAATAATGGAAAAGAATTAGCAAGCTTAAAAGCTTGCTAATTAACTTGAAAAAAAGGTGCGTAAAAAGTATACATTCGAGCAAATGTAGGACCGGTGTGTGGTCCTAAATTTTGATTTTACATTTCGGAATTTCATAGGTTTACTTTAAAAGTCCTTTAAAATATTTACTCGCCCAAAATCTTTTTCGCAAAGTATGGGTACGTTCACAGGAGGCAGATTTTTTCGGAGGCAGTTTTCAAGTTTTCTGCTTGTAAGTTTTCGGCTGCCT
>JAQGAO010006777.1:0-11925 GCA_034697705.1 Ommatoiulus sabulosus | reverse complement strand
AAAATTCTGACGATGACGTCATTTGTTAAATTCGGATAATGACGTCAATTTTTCTAAGCGCTATACGTTAACAAACAGAAGCCAAACATTAACTTTTTAACTTTATAAAAAATTGATTAAAACAAATTTGAGATTGAAAATTTTTGGCTTATTAATATACTAATTAATATGCTTATTTTCTCAAAATTGTACGGTATGTATGTTTATCATATTCTTTTCAATTTCAAAGAACGTTCTTTATGAATGACCCCCTCATACCTTTAGCTAGATTCGCAACTTAATTAATACTTCGTAATTTCTGCTGGTAACTAATGAAAACTTTTGATTTTTTGCAATTTCATTTCTAAATTTTTCAAAAAATTCCAGTATAAGACAAAATACGGTTGAAAACGACCTCAGAATACCGTAGTGAAGACAGTCGACCCAAGAACTAAACTCTATGATATATCGCTCGGTACAAAAAGTTACTCATTTTTGAGTAAATCATTGTGAAAAATCATAAATGGACCATAATGGATTTCCAAACTTTTCCTATATGAATTTCTAGACTTTACTGCGTATTTCTAAGCTTTTTAAAAATGTTCCCTGTATTTTTAAACGTTTTCACAATGTCCTATGTATTTCCAAACTTATTCAAAATGTATATATTTCCGAAGTTCTTTCAACATTCCTTTATGTATTTCTCAACTTTTTCAAAATTACCTATGTATTTCTAAACTTTTGCAGAATTTTCTATACGTATTTCTAAACTATGTCAATATTTCTAACTTATTTAAATACATCGAGTATATTTTTAAAAACGTTTTTAATTACGTTAAAATTTTGCAAAAGTTGAAAAATATGAAACAAATTTCGAAGAACTGTTGCAATATTTTTGAATTGCGAAGGGTTTACTGTCTCAGCACTGTCGTCGCATTCGGGTACGCCACTGTCTCGATTGTACTGTCTTCAATAAGAAAGGACATTTTACTGTTTAAAACATAAGTTTAAAATTCAGAATGTTATTTTATTATATTAGATGTGGACTTCGAACGTTTTTTTTTATAAAAAATAGTCATGTTTTAAGGGAAAAAAAACTTCGCAAGTTTTGGAAAATCGTTATATTTTCAAAATAGTTCGGACTATTATTCCCAACTACTTTTTTCAAAATTTTGCTTTTATTTTCATCTAAAATAGATCGAAGTAGCTAGCCGAGCGTTTACTGTCTTAACATTGTGTTGAGAATAAAGCACGCTTCCAGAGTGTTGAATTGTGAAACTGAAGTTGAAGTTTATTAACAGATTGTTAATAGCATTGAAAAAGAACTTAACTTAATTATAATGAGCAAAAAGTTAGATGAGGGCCAATTGCCCAAAGTATAGAGATGAGAGTGCCTTGTGTCCGACCTGGACAAAGGCAAAATGGCGTGTGGCCTGCAAATATGCGGCCAGGGGCGTGGCCAATGATACAGCGCTCCCGAGCGCCACCTAGCGCCCAAAAGGGGCGTGGTCACGTGACGCGGTTTGGCGCCAATTATATCAACACTTTTCCAGGTTTTCCAGGTCTGGAGGAATCCTGTGACATTTCCGAGCTTTTTATCACTTCCTGTAGTTCGCGCCACCACGTGTTAATTGCCACAACGAAACGCATGCAGCCACCAAAAGAGGAGTTATGACAATTGGTCATTGCCAAATGAAAAAATAAAAAAATTAAAAAAAAGTAAAGTATGTAATATAATCGCGTCACGTTTGTTGCACACACCATAATTTAAAGCATTCTTTTAAAATGTATATTTCTGGTAGCCACCCTGCCAGGATTCATTTTTCTAATCGCTCGTCCGAAATAGATAAAAAGCATCCAATGTCCTTCCACCTTGTATATTTCCTTCGGCCCATGTGGTCACTTTTTTTTTCCAAACTGGACAGTAAATCAAATGCCATTGAATCCGAAGGACTTCTTAGCTGCCGTCATATTTATTATTAATCGCATTTTTGCCGGTCCAATTTACGAGCAGAAAGAAGCATTTTAACATGTTTATCACACGTTAGTCCAAAGCCAGAGTGGCCAATGGCCAGCAGCACGCGATCTACGTGCAGGCTTCCCCCTCAAAATACCCACTTTTTGCAGGCTTTTGTTTTTGCTGATGATAATTTTTTTTACGATGACACGATAATGGCTATAATTCTTTTTAAATTAGAAAAATGGAGGGGCATCGACCTCTATGTCCTTAATATCCGAACAACCGAACATTCGGACACGAGATGGACATCTCGACACAAAATAACTCGTGCTTCTAGAAACCATCAAGAATTTGGAAACTAAACTTGTCAAAGTTTCAAAATCATTTACAGCTTTTGAAAGTTTTACGATCATTGAAATTTTTTTCAAAGTTTGATGATAATTTAAAGTTTTCCAAGTTTTACGATAATTTAAAGTTTTCCAATCATTGAAAAGTTTCTTAAAGTTTTACGATCATTGAAAAGTTTTCCGAGAGTTTTACTATCATTTAAAGTTTTTCAAAGTTTTACGATTATATAATGTTTTTCAAAAATTAAAGTTTACGCCAAACTATATATAATCAGATAGTTTTAAAAAAGCTATCCCTGACCAATGATAATGTCAAAAATTGACATTTTGCAAAATTTACCAATGACAATTTTGAAAATTAACGTAGACAAATTAAACAAAAATTAAAAACAAATTTGCATGAATAAATCTTGAAAATTTGACAATTTTATATTCGGAAAATGTAGAAAATTTGGCAAAATTGTACTTGGAAAACGTGGAGAAATTTGCAAATTTGTCCTCGGAAAACGTGGAAAATTTTGAAAATTTATCCTCGAAAAACGTGGAAAACCTTGCAAATTTGTACTCGGAAAACGTAGAGAATTTGGCAATTTTGTTCTCGGAAAACGTGGAGAATTTTGCAAATTTGTCCTCGGAAAACGTGGAAAATTTTGCAAATTTGTTCGCGGAAAACATGGAAAACTTGGCAATTTTGTCCTCGGAAAACGTGGAGACTTCTGTAAATTTGTCCACGGAAAACGTGGAAATTTTTTGAAAATTTGTCCGCGAAAAACGTGGAAAATTTTGCAATTTTGTATTCGGAAAACGTGGAAAAATCTTGCAAAGTTGTCACCTCGGAAAGCGTGGACAATTTAGCCAATTTGTACTCAAATACGTTAAATTTTCCTGACTGTTTCAAAATACATGTAATTGTTTCCTGAATGGCTTTTCCAGGTCTAGGGATACCCTGTTTCATCTTCCATTAAAAGACAGAAAGAACCAAAGAGGTCCTAAGCAAAGAACTTGCTCCGAGTTACTTAATTTAGTCAAAATCCTAATAAGGTTACCAACTCCCGATTAAACAAACAATCAGTTGGTCACCAAGTCGGCCCCTCGCACTTAAGCACTTCTTCGTCCAATGTGCTGCCCCCAAAAAAGGGAGCAGTTATTTTATTATTGTTATTGTTTACTTTTCGCAAATTGCGAAAGGAGGGGGCTTAAAATGGTCCAACCCATTTTTGTTTACTTTGGTTTTGTGGATGGCTCCTCTCAGGCGCATCCCGATCAATTTCGTTGTTGTTTTGGGACCGACTTGAACTGGGACAAAGGTCCATCGAACGTTACGACCCTTATTAAAAACATCCAAAATCTAGGTTTGATCGCATTTGTCTCGAGTGCCAAAAGTGCGCTTAAGAAAATTGAGTCGAGGTGGGCCTGGTTAGGGTAACCACATTCGGCACCTTAATAATGACCCCCATTAAAAATCTCCAGAGGTCAAAGTCTAGATGGCCAATGGGCGGACATACTGTAACGAATAAATTACTTCAAATTATGTATATGGAATTTTGGGGTTGAAAAAACTAGAAATTTCTGCGAAAATGGATGGGATATACAAAACTTTAAAGTTCAAAAAAAGACTATTTTTCAAAAATATTAGCATGAAAAAAGCATGAAAAAAACTTTGGAATTTTGTAAAATTTGTATTTTTAAAATATAGAAAAAATTTTGAAATCTGTACTTTGGACAATTTTGCAAATTTCTCATCGAAAACAGTTGACAATTTTGCTAATTTGTGCTTTAAAAGGTTGGAAATCTTGTAAATTTATACAAGTACATGTACATGTAGTACGACAAGTTTAAAAATCTGTCCTCGAAAACTGGTTTTCGAGGATTTAAAACAAATTTTGCCAAATTTTGGGAACAAAATTCCTGCTAATTTTGTCAAATTTTCGAATTTTTTTTTCATGCTGAGATTTTGTACAATTTTCGAGATTTTCCTAGGCTAATTTGGAAAATTTGGCCAAATATTAAATATTTTACAAAATTTACTAACGCCAATTTCGAAAATATTTTAAAATTAACATAGAAACATTTTAAAAATTCGATAAAATTAGCGTGATAAAACTGTGAAAATTTGTATTCGAAAACCGTTGAAAATTTCGCAAATTTATCCTCGGAATATAGGTTAAAAACTTTGTAAATAATTAATTAATTTAAGTAGTTAAACTTTAACCTGCGAGCGTAACAAATTACGTTGTTTGGTTTACATCCATTTCATTAATATCTTCAAAAATAAATGTATATTAATAAAACTGTACTGAAACTAATTAATAAAAAAAATTCATCATTTTTGGGCTAATTCGCTGACCAACGACTGACCAGCAGCAAAAAGCGTCGGACTAAAAAGTTCAAAGGCCACTGAAATTTAAAAAAATAAAACTTCAAACCGGCCAATTAGGCGAGTTTTTCCGCCAACGGCTGACATTTCTGGGTGGCGACAGGGTCACGGGGGTCATCCTACGAGTGTCGCTGACCATTGACCTCTGGTTTTATATGCGAGACACTACGTTTCGTTTTGTTTATTACCCCTAAGCGTTACTTTTATGCTTTTTACCGAGAATCGGGGTCACCAGCTGAATTTTCATTAAGTTTTCTTTTAATACGAGTCGCGAGGTCGAGCATTAATAATGAATTTTATGTTTTGTGGGTCGAAAATGCGTATCCTAAGCACACTCAAAACTCGATAAAGCCATCACTTAAGTAAGGGAAAACACTAAACTCAATTTTGGTTATGGAGCCACGATACCGTTACCCAAAACACTGTATAATCGAGAAAACTTCCAATTTCAGAAAACAGATTGCTTCCAGAAATACAAATTTCAACTTAATTCCCTGACTTTTAAAGGTTTTTTAAACATATTTCCCTCGACATATTCCAATGTTATCCAAGATTTTCATAAATCTACATTACAAAATATTCAATATTTTGGCAAATTTTAATAATAACATGTCTGACAATTTCTTATTTACACGTAAATAAACACAAAATTCAGAAGACAGATTGCTTCCAGGGTTCCCCCAGAAATTCAAATTTTCAACTTAATTCCCTGACTTTTAAAGGTTTTTAAACAAATTTCCCTCGACATATTCCAATGTTATCCAAGATTTTCATAAATCTACATTAGAAAATATTCAATATTTTGGCAAATTTTAATAATAACAATTCTAACAATTTAATTTTTACACGTAAATAAACACAAAATTCAGAAGACAGATTGCTTCCAGGGTTCCCCAGAAATTCAAAGGTTTTTAAACAAATTTCCTTGACCAATGACAAAATTGACATATTCCAATGTTATCCAAGATTTCGATAAATCGACACGTGACATTAATATTCAATATTTTGGCAAATTTTAATAATAACAATTTTGACAATTTTTTAAAATCAACATATAAAATCTTGAAAAATTTGACAAATTTAATCTAAAATTTTTTTGAAAAATTCACAAATTGGTATTCGGAATATGAGGAAAATTTGTATTCTGAAAAGGTAGAAAATGTTGCAAATTTATCCTCGGAATCTGCTGAACATTTTGTAAATTTCTCCTCGGAAACTGTCGAAAATTTTACAAATCTGTACTCAAAAACAATTGAAAATTTTGCAAATTTGAGAAATATCGAAAATCTATATTACAAATTTTTCCTCGGAATCTGCTGACAATTTTGCAAACTTCTCCTCGGAAACCGTTGAAAATTGTACAAATCTGTACTCAAAAATAATTGAAAATTTTGCAAATTTTTGAAATATTACAAATTTTCCAAATTTATCCTCAGAATAGGTGAAAAACTTCTTAAATATTTCCTCGGAAAAGCTTGAAAATTATGCGAATTTGTTAAAAAATAAACAGGTAAAAAAAATGAGAAAAATTCAAAATTTTTCGTTATTTCCCTGCGAGAGGCACACATTGTATAGAAAAATTTGATATTTCCTTCGAAAACTGCAATTGAATGTTATCAAATTAATTACATCCAAACTTTTTCTAAAATTCTTTAAAAATTTTTGGACGTTGGAAAATAAAACGTTGGAGATAAAGCAATAATTTTTAAAATAACGCAATTGAGCTTCGGATAAACAGAATTTTTTTTAAAAAACTTAGCAAATTTTGCAAATTTTTACTCGGGAAAACGTAGAAAATTGTACAAATTTGTCCCCTGAAAACGTGAAATTTTTTACAAATTTCTCCCCGGAAAACGTGGCAAATTTTACAAATTTTTACTCGGAAAACGTGGAAAAATTTACAAATTCGTCTCTGGAAAACGTGGCAAATTTCACAAATTTTTACTCGGTAAAAGTGGAAAATTTATAAATTTGTAACTTAGCTCTTCAGCCCTGAGCTATATATAATTACGTAGAAGTATTAATTTTGGATCGTGACACCATGACTACGTTGAATTTCCCTGACTTTTCCAGATCTGGGGGTACCCTGTCATGTAAATGTACATTAAATTCAGGCTTCATTCTCAGAAATTTCGTAAATGTGGCCAGTCATTTCATTTTCCTGGGCTAAAAGTTTGGAGATTATTTCAAAAATAATGGATTACGATTGTCAGAAAAGTAAAAAATAGGCGTTTCATTGTTTCGTTGTTTAAGGGGGCTAAGGGCAAACCACTAGCCGTCGAAATTGAAGCGTACGTAATAACACTCGCCAATTTGACCATGGTGGACACAACATTTTTGTCAGTAATGAATAAAAAATGCGATGGATTTAATAGGAGTGCTTAGTGGGGAGTCCTTCGACTAAGCAACCTATATTTTGACCAGCCATTTTTCATTCTCTCCATCATACCAAAACTACTTTATCAGCTAAGATACCCTAGCGTTCAAAAAATGAAACATTTGCATTAATTTCAAAGTATTTTTCACATCAAAACCTACGAATGCTCGGACAAAACCAGACATTGTTTCACCTCACCGGTCGAATTTCGATCAGCACGTCTTGACCAGTGTTTCTCAATCGCCAGTCCGCGATAATGCCTGGAAAAGTCAGGAATTTTTTTTTGACAACATTAATATGTTGTTACAATCCACAATTAATGCTTTACGTGGCTATAGCTCAGGCATTTGCAAACTTTTTAAAATTTTGCCACTACAAATTTGACAATTTTCAACAATTTTCGAAGACAAGTTTGCGAAATGTTCCAACAGTTTCCGCGGTACAAATTTGAGAAATTTAACACGTTTTGCGAGTACACATTTTCCAACTTTCCAAACCCTTTACCAAGTACAATTTTTTTAAATTTTCAACTATATTCGAGGACAGATTTGCTTCATTTTCAATCTTTTCCGAGGACAAATTGCCGACATTTCACGGCGTCTAATTATTCGTTCAATTCAAACCACTTGATGATAGAAGATGAAGAGAGTTAACAAATTGTTAAAACTTTCAACATTTTACGAAGACAATTCTCACGCGAATTTTGTAATTTTCTTCCAAATTATGATTATTAAATTTTTTGAAAATATTGAATATTGTCCTGCGTCGATTTTGCAAAATCGTGGATAATATCGGATATACAGTATGTCAATTTTTGACATTGTCTCGGTCAGGGAAATTCGTTTAAAACCCCGGAAAAATCAGGAAAATTGAATATGAAATTTTTTAGGAAACCTTGATAATGATTCGTATTTCCACCTTTGTTATTATTTAAGCTCGATCGAGTATTTAGCATCCAGACTCGAAAAGAGTCAACATCCGAGTGAATTCATAAAGTTGTTTTATGACAGGATGGATTTTCTGGTTTTATGAGGGGTACTACGAACGATTAGCAGATTGAGCAGTTGAGCAGCTAGACAGACATGACTGGTTCCACCAATCGATGAATTAGGGGTACTCAGGCAGAATCTTTACCAGGGTTCCCCCAGAAATTTCATACTCAACTTCCCTGACTTTTCCAGGTTTTGAAAAAATTTCCCCGACCAATGACAATGTCAAAAATTGACATAGGGGGCCATCCATAAAGGAAGTCCGGCCAAGGAGGGGGGGGGTACATAAACAGGACAAGGGTGGTCTAAAAACCCTGAAAAATACAGGACGTCCTTTATGGATGATCCCAAACATAAATTTTGTAAAATCGACAAAGGAAAATATTTAGAAAAATGTACTAAGGACAATCTTAAAAATTAACATAGAAAAATGACTTTGAAAAATTTGCATGATTTTGAAAATTTAAGTTTTGTATTCTCAAAATGTAGAAGGTTTTGCAAATTTGTATTCTAGGAAAAAGTTGAAAATTTGTACTTCTAGACTGTTTTTCAGTGGTAAATTTTGCAATCTCGTCCACGGAAAATGTAGAAAATATGCAAAAAAAATTGTACTCTGAAAACGAGGAAAATTTTGCAAAATTTACTCCGGGCAATATTGAAAATTAACATAGAAAAAAATACTTTGAAAAATTTGCATGAAACTATTTTGAAAATTTAACAGTTTTGTATTCTCAAAATGCAAAATTAAAATGGAAATGGAAAAAGTTGAAAATTTGTACTTCTAGACTGTTTTTCAGTGGGAAATTTTGCAATCTCGTCCTCGGAAAACGCAGAAAATGTGCAAAAAATTGTACTCTGAAAACGAGGAAAACTTTGCAAAAATCATACTCTGAAAACGAGGAAAATTTCGCAAATGTTGTCCTCGGAAAACGTGGAAAATTTTGCAAATTTCTACTCGGAAAATGGGCTAACCATGAAGAAGCAATAATTTTTGATCGCAACCACATGACCATGTTGAATTTCCCTGACTTTTTCAAAATAAGCCATTCTTCCCTGTCTTTTCCAGGTCTGGGACTAGCCTGTGATAATAGGAACACTACTGTACTGTTTAAACGAGCAGATTTTGACGTCTCCTGAGATTCGTCTTAACGAGGTTCGACTGTACCGACTAAATGAAACGAATTAAGTTTTCTAAACTAAAATATTATCTTTTTATGGGAGTTGTACAAAATTTTAACATTTATTCTCCTTGAGATTTCTGAAACTTCTAGACTGTTGATTTGTTCGTCCTTCAAAACCTCTTTGCTTTCTGCGTTCGTATTATAATTTTGGCTGTTTCATTTCTGGACAGAAATTAAAAATCACCAAGTAAAACTTTTTTTGGGTTAATGAGTAGGCTAATTTAGATAAGTTTGCGAAAAACTGCTAATCCTGAATGTGGTTTATTTTTCACGTTTGCATTTAAAACGAACACCTGATTTTTTAGTTAAATCCATAATAATCTTTTTAATTTTCAACTTCCCTGACCTTTTACAGGTTTTAAAAAAAAGTTTCCTGACCAATGACAACGTGAAAAATTGACACTGGAAAATACTTTTTTAAATTTATTAACGACAATTTTTAAAAATTAACGTAGAATACGTAAATTTTTTTTTTAAATTTAAAAAAATTGCGTGAACACTTTTTAAAGTGAGAAAATTTTGTGTTCGGAAAAAGTGGGAAATTTTGCAATTTTGTAATCGGAAAACGTGGACAATGTTGCAAATTTGTCCTCGGAAAACGTGGAAAATTGTGTAAATTTGTACATGGAAAACGTGGACAATTTTGCAAATTTGTACTCCAAAAATGTGGAAAATTTTGCAAATTTCTACTCGGAAAATGGGCCCTGAGCTAACCTCGACCGTAGAAGTATTAATTTTGGATCGCCATGAATTTCCCTGACTTTTTCAAAATAAACCATTCTTCCCTGACTTTTTCAGGTCATTTTCAAGTTCCCAAACCTTTCCAGGTTTTCCAGGACTGGGGGAACCCTGTTTTACGAATTTTCAACTATTTCCTCGTTGAAGACGATACAGTCTAACCTCGTTAAGACGAATCCCACGATTCTCGACCATCAACATTTGTTCGTTTAAAACGTAGTTGGTATTATCGAAATCTTTTCATGAATTTTCAACTTTTTCCACTTTGACCGATGACATTCAGCACTAGTGTCTTTACTCTTAGTTATTTATTTCCATTGTCATCAATTTTTCAGTTCGCATGTAACTCGTAGTAACGAATTCTCACGGCCCAAAGGCCATAAATTCTTGGAAATGTTTTCTTCTACGAGTACGTTTCGTAAATCGATGAGCCTGTTGTTTTAATTCAATTTTCGTGATGAAGCATTTTTCATGCGCCGCAATTTAAATAATTCATATTTGTTTTTTTTTCTACTCCGCTGTCACAGCAAGAAGTATTACTCGATCGTTATTGGCGCATTCGTTAGTTTCACCTTTGACCTCACTTTGAAAGTAATGCCACTCGAAGGCTATTGCTTTCTAAACAAACTTTTCTTATATCACGATCCTTGGGAAGTACATTACATTAGGACACGAAAGAAATGGGAAAATCCCCGAGGAATTAGCATAAAATCGATAAAACGAACGCTGAACTGTACGAAAAGTTAACGAAACTTAAGTATTTCAAAAATATTTGCGTGGTTTTAAGGTATGAAAAAACCTAAACAATGAAAAATCAAAGCATGATTCAATGAAGTTTTAAACGCAATTTCATTAAAGTCAAAGTTTCAAACAATGTGTAATTACTGAAAAACTTACTGTGGTTATGAGAAAAAAAAAGTGAAATAAAATTGAAATATAAAAATAATTGAAATATTTAAAACAATTTAACAAAAAAGGTACATGTTCTTAAAATCTAATTTTAAAAAAAATGTGTAACTATGGAAAACTTATTGTGGCAAGAGAAAAAAAATGAAATATCTTTTAAATAATTGAAATACTTAAAATAATATAACCAAAAGTATATATATTAACTTAATTTTGTTAATGAAGTTATTGAGTTTAAAAGAAAACTTCGTTAAAATCAAAGTTCCGAAACCACAGTATGTTTAATTAGGAAAAACTTACCGTGGTTATAGAAAAAATCAAGTTACAGTATATACTTTTTTAAAATAATTGAAATATTTAAAATAATTTAACGAAAAAAGTACATACATATAATATTTTGTTATATTATTGAGTTTAAAAGAAAACTTCGTTAAAATCAAAGTTCCGAAATATGTTTAATTAGGGAAAACTTACTGTGGTTACAGAAAAAATTAAGTTTCAGTGTATACTTTTTTGTTAAATAATTGAAATATTTAAAATAATTTAACAAAAAAAGTACATAAAATGTACTTAAGTTAAAAAAAACATGTTTAATTGTGGAAAACTTACTGTGTCACAGAAAAAAAAAATTAAGTTACCGTATATAATACTTGTTTTAACAAATAATTCAAATATTATTTTCAAAAAAATGTTAAATTACGGAAAACCTACTGTGGTTTAAATATGTCAAAATACTTCAAAAAAATCAAACAAAAAATCAAATACTAAAAAATAATCAAAAAAGTATATATTTTAATTATGAAAATGAGTTCGTACTACCAGAAAATCGTACAAAACGAGTTCTTCTTAACGAGGTTCCCCGTAACTAGCGTTATGAGAGGTACATCGATCACTCGGTGACACAGGGTCCCCCCTGAAACTTCCCTGACTTCCCTGACCAATGACTACGTGAAAAATTTACATTTTCCAAAATTGACACTGGAAAATATTTTTTTAATTCACTAAGGACAATTTTAAAAATGTGTGCTCGGAAAAAGTGGGAAATTTTGCAATTTTGTCTTAGGAAAATGT